>MJUU01005489.1:7681-28103 GCA_002080025.1 Modiolus philippinarum
TGGGAAGGCAATGTCGATATTCATGTCTCTAATTCTAACCCCGTTGGGTTCCTACCATACACCTTTATATATATATATATATATATATATATATATATATATATCAGTATGTGTTAAATGTCATATTAGTGTAATTTAAACTGTGTTGTGTCTATATGTTTTCATTCCCCTTGTGGACCCATTTTTGGTGAATAAAGATTTTCTATTTCTATTTCTATAATGTAATTTTTATACTTTAATTTAATTCTAATCTGATATCAAAACATCTTGTTAAATACGGACTGAAGCCATAAATGCTACAAATTACCTTTATTGAATTTACTTGGTAAAATTCAAACAATTTTTTTTCTTCCTGCTGATACAATTTTTCCTCAAAATTCAGAATAAAAATGGACGCCCAAACTCCTCAGTGCTATAGTGACTTTCGAATTTTCAGTTTAAAATATCTTATTGTTGGACTAGATCTATAGACGTTCTTCCGTAAGAAAATGGATAAAATACCGATATTAAATGTATCAAATACTAGTTTCAAATTTCTGGAAGACATGTTATCTTTTTGGACCAAATGTACCTAGTATATTACTATCTCATATTGTTCATTTAATTGCAGTAAAATTTCAGCGGTTTCTACATATATGCGCACGAACATATTGAGAATTTGTAGAATGCAACAGTGTTAAAGCAAAGACGTATATTGTCTTATACAATTCTTATGTGTCGATTCTTTCGATGTACACTACATGTATGTTTTTGTATTGCATGCTTGTTTGTTTTCTCAAATCTGGTTTCTTAGATTAATGGTCATAAATGTTCATGCAAAGATAAGGTACATGGGAAAAATCCCTACAAATACATGGTAAAATTGAGCAAATGAAATAACGCTTTTATTATTGTTCTTCATCATCCTGTGTCACCATGAGGCTCTCAACAATGAGCAAACACTCATACCTCAAAGATAACAAACTTCACATACATAAAATAAACATCTACTTACATGCAACAACGTTAAGCGAAGATGTATATTGTTAAAGTTAATTAAGGATATATTTAGGAATATAACATTTTATAGACAAAGTTGAATTAAGGGGAATAGAAAGTTTAAAAGCGACATGATGTTCCCTGCACATAAGGACTATAAAGCAGCTACTTCGTATGTACATGGCTTTATCACTATAAAATGCACATCATGACATACACTTCTGACAATAAAGCACACGTGAAAGCTGCACGTGCAATATTTGTGTAAAAGTTTTGCATTATCAAGGCAATAAGTCATTTGAATAGAATTGCAGTGATACACTTCATTGTCTAACGTAGCTTAATTTTCTCGTTAAATATTTATATTTTGCACAAAAGGCATGATTTACAATATTCAAAATAATAGATTTTCGCTAATTTCCACTCAGTGGGACAGTTTTTTAAAGCAATCCTCGGTTATATTAAAAACCAAATACCAATGTTACGGTAAATTTAGTTTATGCATAAATTGTGTCTCTTCGGTGCAGATCGAATTAATTGTGTATAATCAATATGTGTAAAAGCTGATAGAGAACAAATTAATAGAAAAGACAAAATCAGCTAACGCTAGGATTACACTGCCGATCAGATCAGCACAATCAACCCGACCATGCTATTTTATCCCGATCAATGTCTTAACATTCATTGATCGGAGCTAGCTCACGACGTCCATTCGACCCTTTCCCGATAAAACACGACTAACACTTGACCATTCTCCACCTCTTTACGATTCACATACGACTTAGGCTCCACCCTCATTCGACCAGCCAGACTTTGTCAGATTGAGCCAAATCATCACTCTATCTAGACCTCGTCGTGAGACGATCGTGAAATGGTCGAGTTTGCAAGAGTTTTATCCTGTTAGTACGTTTGTATAATCGGGGATAAAATGTTAAATTCAGGAAACAGTTCAGCATGGTGGTAGGGCAGCAAAAGATGACAACTGTGAAAGGTCTAGGGTAGCAGAGAAGGCGAGGGTAGCAGAGAAGGCGATAGTTTGGGTTAGACAATAGCAAATGGTTCAAAGTCCAATAGAGGAATGAATATTGCGTTAACATACTAGCAGGTCATCCTCCTTATCATGCGTTAGAATGTGACGGTGTGATTTCCCTGCCTAGATGCATAAAACAGAAGACATATCACATGATATCGGTGGTAACTAAATTTACAGTAGTTTTAATGTATAGCTTTAAATCGGCTTTCTGCAGGAAAAGTCCGGTTTTTACAAAGTGAAAATGGAGAGCGACTGCCAGTTGGGTACATCATCTGCCAGTGCAAATGTGAAAGAATTTTTTTATCTTCTAGTACATGTTACGAATGTTCAAAATCGCATTTTTCTGATGTCATTTATCTTGAACAGGATCATATCTTGTGATATAAAGAGTACCAACCTACTCGAAAGAAACAATATATCATTCTTGAAACAACGGCAGTAGAATACCGAAGGAACAAGGGAACTGATAATAACAAAAATCTAAAGTCCATAGACATGGCAAAAACGGGTACACAGAAATACATGAATTCACATATTAAGTGAATCTGTTTCTGGTATGTGCTTGTTAGGGATATCGTGGATTCAGTTTCAAATTCTGTCAGCATAGCTGGTCGATTGACTTTAAGCTCTCTGCACGTCATCCTTTAATTTTACTAGTAGCATGCACAATCTAATATTCTTTTCTTCGATCCTGAAATAGCCAGGTTGAACTTTTCATTCAAATATCTTCTCCTCAGAAACCACTGAGTTGGTTCAATTAAAAACATGTTCGCTTCTAATCCATTGGGAATATAATTTTAAATTAGATCTTATGGGAAAACTCATTCCAACGTTACCTATGAAACCTCTAAGCCAATGGGACCAAACTTGTTACGATTGCCCATTGATGATCCCTTTTCAAAATAGTGTCTTCCATATTGTTAACCACCAAAACGGGACACAGTTTAACATTGTACCTGAAGGATCTTCTTTGAATTCACTTTACCAATTGGAGCCAAAATGGTCAAAATAGTCATTGGATTTTCCCCTTACAAAATAGTATCTATCTTGTCGGTATCCAATCCAAGATGGCCGCCAATGGGAAACATAATTTAACATTTGACCCTACTTGGATATCCATTCAAAGATCTTCTTCTCTGAAACTACTTTGCCAAGAACAAAAGTCCTTTGTTGGTCCCCATTTGAGATAGTATCCGGCAGATCTACATCAAATTAAAGATGATCATCAGCCAAATTAGATCACAATAGTCATTTGATGGCTCCTTTAAGAACTCAGGTAAGGCACTAGTGAGCGACTGAGGCTCTTGAAAGCCTCTCTCTGTACTAATGTTAAAAGATGACACGCTGTCATGTTAAATCGAATACAGGTCCTAAGTGGTCGAGTAAAAATTAGATACAGGTAGAGAAAAATCGGGTAATGATCGGGAAGATCTTGTATACAAAAAAAGAGAAAGAATCGTGTAAGTCGAGTAATGATCGAGTACTAATCGAGTTGATCTAGAAGCGACTTGGCATAAATCGAGAAGCGAATGAGTTAAAGGGTAAAAATCGGCATGATCGGCAAAAATTATGAAACTCGAACAAGGTCGGTCCCTTTTCGACCTCTTCACGACTACCTCGATCAGACCCCGATTGATCCCCGACCTGTTCTCGACATATAATGCACACGACCTCTTTCCGACATGTCAGAAATGTTCGGGAATACAGCTCGAGTTCAGCAGAGTTAGTAAGATCGCCCCGATTGGTTAGTAGACCTAACACGAGCATTCAAGATCAGTGCCCAGATCAATGAATAATCATGAATATTCATAGATCGAGTTCGATCGAGTTGCTTTAATCGGCAGTGTAAACCTAGCATGCAGGAGGGAGATACTCTTTAGTTTCGAGCAAAATTTTCTTAAATTTGGATACTAGTATTGCAAGTTTTCTAATAAAATCTGTTTTCGGGCCAGAACCGAAGTACTGGCTACTGACTGGTGAATTCCAGAGTGGACCTAAAGTCCACCAGCAGAAACATCGGCCCAGTTGTAATAAATAACAAAATATCGAGGACTGTGAATTTATTTCTGCTATTCGCATTTCGACAACTTATGTCTCTTCAGTGCAGATCAAATCAAAACAATGGAAATCCATAAACCAATAAGTAGTATAACGGGTTACCTCAGACCAAAGTTGGCGAGGAGCCCCATAGTGCATTCTTTGTAAAATATTTCTGAAATACCCTAATTTTCCCTAAAATATGCAAATTAGTTAAGGAGGGACTTTTTGTGCCAATATAGAGGGCGCTTCAATCGTTATTGACGAGGTGTTAATGTACTTTAGTGTGTCATTGACCTTTGGTCTGATCTCGCTCTTTCTCTATCCTGGATACTTTCCTAGGTCTCGCTTTCTACTCTGGTTTTGTCTTAAGCCTAACCCTATACCAGTTTTAACTACACCTTAACCCTGGTCTCTCTTAGTCAGTAACCGAACACTTACCTTTAACCTTACACTTATCCTTGCACTAACCCTAATATATTTTAACTACACCTTAACCATTGTCTCTAGAATTCAGTGACTGAACTTTTTTATTAAAGTGTTGTACTTTAGTGTGTCATTGACCTATGACCTCGTCCTGAGTGATTTGCCTTTGACTTCACCAGTCCATGTGTAGTCACTGGTCTCTCCCTACAACTATCCAAGGTACTTTCCTGGGTCTCGCCTTCTACTTTAGTTTTGTTTTCTACTTTGGTTTCGCCCTACTTCTGTTCTTTGTATTTTCACTGGTCTCGTCTTTATTCTAACCCTAACCTTTAACCTTACACTTACCCTTGTACTAACCCTAACTTTTGTGTTGTTAGATCAGTAATGCTGTTTTTGTTCACGGCTAACCCTAACTATTTTTTGCAGTATTTTCTTCTATATCTCCATAGTTACTTTCTATTTTCAAACTTCTTTGAGTTTTCTCTTTTTTATCTCTAACCTAACTTGCTATGACAACTCTATATTTTTTCTTTGTTTGCTTGTTTTATTATTTTGATTTGTTTTTTTCTCTTTGTTTTTTTTGGTTTTTTTGGTTTTTGTTTTTTTGTTTTTTTGTTTTTTCTTTTATCATTATTATATTTATCTATTATATTATTTTAATCCTTTTATTAGTTTTATTATTCGATTATTAGTTTCATTTTCTTTATTTAATTCATTCATATTCTTATTTATCTATTTATTTATTTTATTTATTATTCTTAATTATTTATTTATTTATCATTATTATTATTTTATTTACTTTTTAATTTCATTTTTAATTTATTGTTTATTATTTTATTTCTTTTTGTTTACTTTTTATGGTCATTATTATTTTCTATATTTTTATCTTTACTAGTATATTCTTTATTATTTATAAATTTTTTATTTATTATTACTTTTATTATTATTTTATTTACTTTTTATTTCACTTCTAATCTATTGTTTATTATTTATTTTTATTTACTTTTTCAATTTTATTTCATTTTTAATTTATTGTTTATTATTTTTTATTATTATTTTGTTATTTCATTATAATTTTCATTATCTGTAAGTTAGTTTGTTGATATTCTTAATTAATTAATGTTTTATTTATTGTATTAATTATTTTTATCATTACTTTTATTATTATTTTATTTTTTATTTCATTTTTAATTCATTGTTTATTATTTATTATTTTTATTTATTAACTATTTTTTTTATTATCAATATTTATTAATATTTATTTTATTTTATAAATTTTTAGTATTTTTTTATTCTATTTATTTTTCATGATTATTTTATTTATTTATTCATTTATTTGTTATTTTGGCAAATTATTAGATATCACAACAACTTTATGATTTATTTTCTTCCAACCTGAACTACTTTACCCTAACTTTCACTAAATTTAACCCTAACCTGAACATCGATGATTATAACCTAATCACTAATCATTAAGATATATGTAATCCTAACCCAAATGATTTAAATAATACTAATTTTAAACTTGAAAATCATTTTATTTATTATTTAATTATAACCTTACTTAAAGCTTTCAAACAAACACTGACGTTAATAATGGTATCATTTCCAATGATGAAATTAGTTTTACCTTAACACAACTAACCCTAACCAGTTACCCTGACCCTTATGCATACAACCCTGACCCTAATATATATAACCCTATCCCTAATGTATATAACGGTAACCCTAATGTTTATAACCCTAACCCTTATATATAAAACCCTAACCCTAATGCATGTAACAGTAACCCTTATGTATATAACAATAACCCTTATGTATATAACAGTAATCCCAACCTTTTGGTATAGAACACTAACCCTATGTATACCCTAACCCTTATGTATATACGACTAACTTTTATGTATATAACAGTAACCATAACCTTAATGTATATAACAGTAGTTCTAAGCCTTATGTATAACTTTACCCTTATCAGATTTGTTACCCTAACCAGACTGATGGATATCATAATTCATTGAAAACATAACATTATACGTCAATTATGACTAAGAATTAACACAAAACATCAATGACAGTGATATGAACATAAGATCATTCATGACTATGAACACATAACATATAAACATATAAAGTTATGAATGATAACAAGTAGAAGACGAAATAAACGTTAAGTGATACTATGAAAACAAATTGATACTGAAGATATTATGAAAACTAATGTGAAATGAAATACTAAAAGCGGAAGCATAACGTCAGCTATGGCTATCAACTGATATTAACTATGAACACAAATAGATATTGAAACAATATGAACTACAAATACAAACATAAGGATAAATATGAAGTAATGCAACATGAAATTGAACACAAACACAACAGAACATGACATCTTAACAACATTAATGTAAGCTAAACAAAGAAATAATGGCAACTATGACAATGAATTGACACAATTATATGTAAACATATGAACATTAACACGAATGTTAACACCAAAACACGACACATAACGTCAAGTATGAACACAAAAACAACAATAAACGACAACATAATGACATTGATATGAACTGTTCCATGAAAACATAATATGATATGTTAAATATGGACACAAACACAACAAAGTATGAAATCAAATGTGAACTTTGACATCAAAACATAACACGACACATAAAATATGAGCACAAATACAACAGAACATGACAACATAATGATATAAACTGTTAAACGAAACCATAACAAGATACGTTAACTATGACTATGAATGAACAAAAATATGTAAACATATGAACTTTATCTGCAAGAATGATATGAAACACAAACCATGAAAACAAATAGATACTGACAACAAAATGAACAACAAATACATGCATAGATGTAAAAAGATCAACATAAAGTAATACAAACTATTAAAACCTGTAAATGTGAACACCAAATACAAGCATAAATGTTAAAAGAGCAACATTAAATGGTGCAACATATGAATGTAAACACCAAATACGAATAGAAACATTGAACCATCAACATAAAATGACGCAAGATATGTAAACATATGAACATTGATACGAATATTAACACCAAATCATACACTCAACGTTAAGTATGACTATAATGTGATATAAAACATATGTTTATATATTTTGGTTCACATCAGTGTTAATATTCATATGTTTACATGTTTTAATATCACTTTAGAGACGTAGTTAACTTTATGCTTATGATTTGGTTTTCACATTCGTGTTAATGTTCATATGTTTACATGTCCTGTGTCATGCTTACATTTATGTTGTTAAGTTGTCATGTTCTGTTGTGTTTGTGTTCAAATTTTATGTGTCGTGTTATGTTTTGATGTCAAAGTTCACATTTGATTTCATACTTTGTTGTGTTTGTGTTCATATTTAACATGTCCTATTATGTATTCATGGAACAGTTCATATCAATGTCATTATGTTGTCGTTTATTGTTGTTTTTGTGTTCATACTTGACGTTATGTGTCGTGTTTTGGTGTTAACATTCGTGTCAATGTTCATATGTTTACATATAACTGTGTCAATTAATTGTCATAGTTTACGTTATTTCTTTGTTTAGCTTACATTAATGTTGTTAAGTTGTCATGTTCGTTGTGTTTGTGTTCAATTTCATGTTGTATTACTTCATATTTATCCTTATGTTTGTATTTGTAGTTCATATTGTTTCAATATCTATTTGTGTTCATAGTTAATGTCAGTTGATAGTCATAGCTGGCGTTTTGCTTCCGCTTTTAGTATTTCATTTCACATTATTTTCATATTATCTTCAGTATCAATTTGTTTTCATAGTATCACTTAACGTTTATTTCTTCTTCTACTTGTTATCATTCATAACTTAATATGTTTATATGTTATGTGTTCATAGTCATGAATGGTATGTTCATATCACTGTCATTGATATTTTGTGTTAATTCTTAGTCATAATTGACGTATCATGTTATGTTTTCAATGAATTATGATATCCATCAGTCTGGTTAGGGTAACAAATCTGATAAGAGTAAAGTTATACATAAGGCTTAGAACTACTGTTATATACATTAAGGTTATGGTTACTGTTATATACATAAAAGTTAGTCTTATATACATAAGGGTTAGAGTTATATACATAAGGGTTAGAGTTATATACATAAGGGTTACTGTTATATACATAGGGTTAGTGTTCTATACCAAAAGGTTGGGATTACTGTTATATACATAAAGGTTATTGTTATATACATAAAGGTTATTGTTATATACATAAGGGTTACTGTTACATGCATTAGGGTTAGGGTTATACATATAAACATTAGGGTTACTGTTATATACATTAGGGATAGGGTTATATATATTAGGGTCAGGGTTGTATGCATAAGGGTTAGGGCAACTGGTTAGGGTTACTTTTGTTAAGGTAAAACTTATTTTATCATTGGAAATGATACCATTATTAACGTCAGTGTTTGTTTGAAAGCTTTAAGTAAGGTTATCATTAAGTAATAAATAAAATGATTTTCAAGTTTAAAATTAGTATTATTTAAATCATTTGGGTTAGGATTACATATATCTTAATGATTAGTGATTAGGTTATAATCATCGATGTTCAGGTTAGGGTTAAATTAAGTGAAAGTTAGGGTAAAGTAGTTCAGGTTGGAAGAAAATAAATCATAAAGTTGTTGTGATATCTAATAATTTGCCAAAATAACAAATAAATGAATAAATAAATAAAATAACCATGAAAAATCAATAGAATAAAAAAATACTAAAAATTTATAAAAAATAATAAATAAAATAAATATTAATAAATATTGGTAATAATAAAAATGGTTAATAAATAAAAATAATAAATAATAAACAATGAATTAAAAATGAAATAAGATATAAAATAATAATAAAAGTAATGATAAAAATAATTAATACAATAAATAAAACATTAATCAATTAAGAATATCAACAAAATAACTTACAGGTAAAGAAAGTTATAATGAAATAACAAAATAATAATAAAAAAATAATTATAATAAACAATAAATTAAAAATGAAATAAAATAAAAAAGTAAATAAAAATAAATAATAAAGAATAGATTTAAAATGAAGTAAAAAGTAAATAAAATAATAATAAAAGTAATAATAAATAAAAAATAAATAAATAATAAAGAATATACTAGTAAAGATGAAAAAATATAGAAAATAATAATGACCATAAAAAGTAAATAAAAAGAAATAAAATAATAAACAATAATTAAAAATGAATTAAAAAAGTAAATAAAAGAATAATAATGATAAATAAAATAAATAAATAAATAATTAAGAATAATAAATAAACTAAATAAATAGATAAATAAGAATATGAATGAATTAAATAAAGAAAATGAAACTAATAATTGAATAATAAAACTAATAAAAGGATTAAAATAATATAATAGATAAACATCATAATAATAATAAAACAAAACAAAAAAACAACAAAAAAAAACCCCAAAAAACAAAAAAAACCAAAGAGAAAAAACAAATCAAAATAATAAAACAAGCAAACAAAGAAAAATATAGAGTTGTCATAGCAAGTAAGGTTAGAGATAAAAAAGAGAAAACTCAAAGAAGTTTGAAAATAGAAAGTAACTATGGAGATATAGAAGAAAATACTGCAAAAAAATGGTTGGGGTTAGTCGTGAACAAAAACAGCATTACTGATCTAACAACACAAAAGTTAGGGTTAGTACAAGGGTAAGTGTAAGGTTAAAGGTTAGGGTTAGAATAAAGACGAGACCAGTGAAAATACCAAGGACAGAAGTAGGGCGAAACCAAAGTAGAAAACAAAACTAAAGTAGACGGCGAGACCTAGGAAAGTACCTTGGATAGTTGTAGGGAGAGACCAGTGACTACACATTGACTGGTGAAACCAAAGCAAAAGGCAAATCACTCAGAACGAGGTCATAGGTCAATGACACACTAAAGTACAACACTTTAATAAACAAGTTCAGTCACTGAATTCTAGAGGCAATGGTTAAGGTGTAGTTAAGATAGATTAGGGTTAGTGCAAGGATAAGTGTAAGGTTAAAGGTTAGTGTTCGGTTACTGGCTAAGAGAGACCAGAGTTAAGGTGTAGTTAAAAACTGGTATAGGGTTAGGATTAAGACAAAACCAGAGTAGAAGGCGAGACCTAGGAAAGTATCCTGGATAGAGAAAGAGCGAGATCAGACCAAAGGTCAATGACACACTAAAGTACATTAACACCTCGTCAATAACGATTGAAGCGCCCTCTATATTGGCACAAAAGGTCCCTCCTGAACTAATTTGCATATTTTAGGGAAAATTAGGGTATTTCAGAAATATTTTACAAAGAATGCACTATGGGGCTCCTCGCCAATTTTGGTCTGAGTTAACCCGTTATACTACTCCGATATATGTGTAAAAGCTGATAGAGACCAAGTTACCAATAGGTAAAATTATCTAAGGACAGAGATATCTTAAACATTTAGATATACCACTCCTCTTTTGTTTGTCATCAGTGCATTCAGCCATGTCACTCAAATATAATAAAACAATTATGGCACTTCTATACTCGATAAATATAGGATTTAACGGAGCACAAAAGATAATATTGAACTCAGGGTAAAATTACTTTATTGCTCCATTAAACCCTATATCGATCTCGTGGAAGTACCATAATTGTATATTATTATATTTGTACTTTTGTTTCTGTTTTGCTATTACACCAGTACTTCGATGCTGGCTCGAAAACCGATAATATTTGGAAACTTGCAATATCATTTTTTTTTATCAAAACTAAGGAGTATCTCTCTCTTGCATATGTCTGTTCTAAGCCGATTTTGGTTTTTCTATTTTAATTCTATTTGTAATTTGTTCTCTATCAGATTTTACACCTATTTCGTTCATGGATTTCCAAATGTTTTGATTTGATCTGCACTGAAGATACATAAGTTGTCGGAATTGCCATATGTAGAAACTAAATTCACTTTAATTTCGGTATTTTGTTATTTCTCACCACTGGGCCGATGCCTCTGCTGGTGGACTATTAGTCCCCGAGTGTATTCACCATCCCAGTAGCCAGTACTTCGGTACTGGCCCAAAAAAACCGATTATATTTGGAAACTTGCAATATCAAAAGTTAAGAAAATTTTGTTGAAATCTAAGAAGTATTTCCCTCTTGCATACCTTAGCTTATTTTGGCTTTTCTATTTAGATCCCTTTTGTTATTTGTTTTCTATCAGCTTTTCCGCCAATTTCGATTCATTGATTTCCAAATGTTATGATTTGATCTGCACTGAAGAGACATAAGTTGTCGAAATGGCCATATGTGCAAACCAAATTCACTGTTACTTCGGTGTTTTGTTATTAGAACAAATTATCAGAAAAAAGAGCAACTTTTCGTGGACTACGATTTGAGCTATGATACTACCAAATTTAAAAAAAAAATCTATTGTCTTATGTCAATGCAGCAAATTAATAAAATGTATGAGTTATTTAGCATTTATGCCTATTATCTTTTTTGCCTGTAAAGGGCCATTCTTGTTGTAAATATAAATTTTCACTAACCATTATATTTAGTGAATATATAATATAAATAGTAATCAAATTTCGCGGACAACCTTTGGTGCATACTTGGTCGCCATGTTTTCTCATTCATAGGGAAACAGATTTCTATGGACATTAAGATTAATTTCAAGGCAAATCCAGCTTTCGAGGAAAGAGGTTTCAAGAAAAATGGTATTCCAGGCGTTTTTTTTTAATTAATTTTTGCATAAATTGTTCCCAAAGTTTAAATACTTTTCCCAAAATGTATTCCACAAAAAGGGGATCCTGACGATGCTCTACAAATACCTGGAAATATTGAGCGATGAGACAACGCTTTAATTATTGTTCTACATATTTTGTTACCATTATGCTTTCAACAACGAGAATACAACCATACCTTATAATAAAGTCAGGATGACCCCTAGTACCGACTTGAGCGGAATTCACTTTTTAGATGTCGAACAACGCAACGGCCATTTTTATCAACAACCATATATTCATGATACTCGTACAAACTCTTTCATCCGTTTCCCTTCAAAGGGACAAATAAACAGTACGACATACAAATGGCACTCATCGAGTTAATTGTAAGAACTTTGCAAATAAAATGGGGAGATGTGGACATTACATACACAGATTGTCAGAAAATAGTTAGAGTCTTTAAAAAGTAAGAAAGTCAAAAGTGAACTTTGAAAGTTCATTTATATGAGAAATTTTCAAATAAATAAGTCAACCATAACTGCAGAAATATAGACAGGATGCACCTCAAGCAGGGGAAATCCGTTTACGAACTAAAAACTAAAGAAAAGGCAAAAGAAGAAAGATATGTAAATAGTGTAATTCTGTTATTGGTTTAAATAACATAATATCGAAGTGTTTCCTCTAGATTTTCATTGCGCCAATTTTGCGTTATTTTCTGTAAGGGACAATTGGAAAGAAAATAGTAGATCATAGTAAAGGGGCAGATACATCGGGAAACAAATACCGAAGCAAGTTAGGGAAAAGGGGAAATTATACAAGCACCAATTAAAACTAGAAGTGGTGCCATCAGAAAAGATGGCCATCCCCGCACTCACCTGTTTGACACAGAAAATAGTTGTTATAGACCTATGGGGTAATTTTCCTCAACATTTAAAAAAAAATTATTGATAGTCACTATTTTTACTAAGAAAGAATACAAGGATATACGGTTGCTAGGAAGAATTTCCAAAAATGAGTTTTCTTTTAGACTTTCATGAAATTTACCAAATTTGGAATCAATTATTTTGAAAATCAAATTGGTGAAAATGATTGCCCTAATTGAAACAAATCATAACATTATTGTTGCTAGGTAGAATTCCAAAAGATAAGGGGTCTTTGACACTTTCAGGAAATTTACCAAATTTGGAATCAATTATTTTGAAAATCCAATTGGTGAAAACGATTGCCCTTATCGAAACAAATCCTAACAGTATGGTTGCTAGGTAGAATTCCAAAAAAATAAGTGGTCTTTGACACTTTCAGGAAATTTACCAAATTTGGAATCAATTATTTTCTAGATCCAATTGGTGAAAATGATTGCCCTAATAGAAACAAATCCTAACAGTATGGTTGCTAGGTAGAATTCCAAAATATAAGTGGTCTTTGAGATTTTCAGGAAATTTACCAATATTGGAATCAGATATTTTTGAAATTCAGATGGTGAAAATGTTAGTCCTAGTTGAAACAAATTACTAAATGTATGGTTGCCAGGTAGAATTCCAAAAAAAATAAGTGGTCTTTGAGACTTTAAGGAAATTTACCAAAGTTGGAACCGCAATCAAAATTCCGAAACTTCGTTGCACATTTGCAGACTATATGCAACAATTCTATAACAAAATTAAATCCATAAATCCAAAAATGCAGGAGTTCCACTGAAAAGCTCACATGTGTCAAAATCGACATCTTTGGGCCTCTTGTTTGCATCAAGACTAATTCTAAAATCCAAAAGCTTATTGCGCATCTGCAGCATATATGCAATAATTCTTTAACAAAGTCAAAACATTTAATCCAAAAATGAAGGAGGAGTTCCACTGACAAGCTCACAGTTGTCAAAATAGACATCTTGGGGCCTCTTGTTTGCACCAAGACCAATATCAAAAATCCGAAAGCTTATTGCGCATCTGCAGCATATATGCAACAGTTCTAAAACAAAATTGAAACACTAAATCCAAAAATGAGCGAGGAGTTCCACTGACAAGGTCCATCTAACTGACAGACGGACGGACGGACGGACAGGACCAAAACAATATCCCCGCATTTTCTTCAGAAAAGTGCGGGGATAAAAACATGGTTATTCATACTAAACACAAATTGAGACACTTTCACAAAGACAAGATAAATAAACAAAAATGAACAAGAACTGCACATAACTAAAGCCCTAGTAGTATGAATTCCTTCAAATATTGGCAGTGTCATTCGGTTTCCGGTAGGATTAGTATAAAACGAACCAAACTATTGCTAAGTCTCCCACGAGACATTGTAACAATAAACTCCAAATAAACTTGGATGTGATCTCCGCATTGTAAGCGTCTCTTGCATGCACGCACCACTCGTTACTTGAAAATGTCAAAGTTAGTAGCATAGAAATTCAATTTAAATTTTCATAAAATATCTAGTAGAAAAGACACAACAGTGCTTACAAATTGTTTCAAAAATGGTCATCAGGCAATACTTGAGAAAATGTTGGTTTGCTGTTTATCGACTCAAAGTATTTTGCTGTGGTAAGGTAGGCAGGTGAATTATTTTTTTTTCCTTAAAGATGTCAAAAAGACGTTAATTTAAAAAAAGAATTGATAATAATAGATTTTTTTAAAAGAAGATAAAATTTTTTGAGCAGGTAATTTTTTTTGAGTAGTTAGCTTAACAGCAAACAAGCAATAATTTAGTGAGAAACGAAAACTAGCAATTACAATTTGTGTGATGTTTATACCTTTTCCTTTCTTAACTAGTAAAATTGTCCACACTTATGCTGGATCTTTTTCATGTAAAGATCTAAAGAGTAGGTTAATATGGGTTATAGCTAATTCTGTGTCAAAGCTGCAAGATTTCATTGGGAGGGTGGGGTGTACCCATAAAAAGTTCGTGGGTACATTTGGCATCCAAAAACTACCATACCCTTTCTGCAAATGCATGCATGCATAATTGTATAAATTTCTACCTTCTGCATGGTAGCATGTTGGAAATGTATTTTACATTGGTATGTCAGTTTTCATCTTCTTCATTTGTAAAGAAAACGTTAGTTATGAGCAGTAAAGGGATATGATGTAAATGCGCATAGAAAAAGTCTTTACAAAAAAGTTTGTGTTTTGGCTTATTTGTGTTTTTGATATGTTTTTCCCTGGCAAATGGTAGCATGTAATTGCAATTTTCAGCCATTATATATGTTTCCTGTTATCCCCTTTTTTCTTGGTAAAACAAAGCAATGGAACAACGCTTCAATTGTTGTTTTTCACCTTGAAGTCGCAATGAGGCCTCCAAATGCGAGCTTTGCTCATATCTCGTAGTAAGGTCTAGACGGCCCCTAGCACCGGTTTGCGCGGAATTCATTGCTTAATTCGAGCATCATGGATGCAGGGCTGTAAAAAAATAAAATTAACTGGCAAAGTGATCTTACAATCACACTCATCCGTTGCCCGAAAAAATTAGTTTAAACTTATTTTATTTGTCCGACTCAAAAGTAAGAAAACATGGCATAATAAATTCATGAGATGTGGACACAATAAACAAGTAGTCAGACTAACAGTTTGATATTACAAAAAAAATGCCAAAATTTGAAACCATATGAGAAATTCTCTCAAGCACATGTACACCATAATTGAAATGTATATAGAGCATACATCCCTCGCACGGTGAATCTTTTTCGGACGCCACACTGCAGGAGAAACAAATGTAATTATTTTTAAATGAGAGAGAGAGAGAGAGAACTAGCTCTTTTCTACTGTTCAATTGCTGAAATAGTAATATCGGGGAATTTTTGCAGCTGTAGCGTTGCAAACGTCCTCAGATACAGAGCTGACCTTCACATAGTTTTATGTTTGCAATTTTATTGAATTTTATTTAAATATAGAATCAAGAATAAATATGCTAGCAATGTATTTTATGCGAAGGGGACTTAAAAATACTGGATTATTTTGACTTCTGCAATCTGAGCTTTATAACAAACCTGGAGATTTTAACTTCTCTACATCTCAAGCGTACGGAAGTGTACATTTCACAGTTGATATGTAGCTGTAGATTTTGTAGTTCATACTGTGACTTTTACGAAAGAGCAGAAGCAATATTTCAGAAACTGCTAAAGCAGAGCTATCAGAAATGCTGTTGTTGTCACTACGACATCATAGATAAATAAGAATTTTCGGTTTCACAAAATGAAAACAGACATTTTAGGTAGAATTTACGTTCCGACTTTACCCTGGATTGACCCACTGACAGTGTGACGGGTGCTTTATATAGAGCAGGACATGCTTACCCTTCCAGAACAGCCGATGTCACTCTCGTTTTTTTTTAAAGTACACATTTTAAGTGTTGTAGTTTTGAGGGATATATTTGTAATGTTTTTCTGTTTTGTGGGAGCGTCGTGTATTTGCTCTTCAGTTCCCAATTTTGTATTGTCTCTGGATCGAGGTTAGATAATTGTGCGTTGCTCTTTAGGAATTCATTGTTCTGTTTTATTCGAATACTGCATTATGTAAAAGCAAAAAGTTTAAGAGCGATTTATAATTTTTTTTCCATCTAGATGACTGCATATTCTCTTTCTTACCGGCATAGAAGATACATGTCTTAAGTTTCCCGGAAATTTATAGTAGTCCGCGAAGGTGAACCAATTATCCATTGTTTAATGTCTACCGAGAGGGATCGTAAGTAAAATTTATATGTGTTTTGTTTCATTTCTATTAATTTGTCGGAAAATAACCAAGATTAAACCAGAAAACGATTTAAACAACGATATGACCAAATCCTACGATCCTACGATGATAAAGTACAGGGGAATACTCAGTTATGCACAACATCGTTCACACTGAATGCCCTAACTTTCATAATACAAAAAATACGAAGTTGCATAAAAAAGTAAATTTCGTTATGCTGTACACGTGTTTCAAGGAGTAACCTCTCATCAGCAGCATTTTAAATCAAATAATATGGAAAGCCATAATCCAAAAGTAGTCAAAAAAGAAGTACTCATTTCCAAAAATATCGAAATAGGAAGCCAAATCCAGTACCAAGGACATCTACCGAGTGCCATACACGGAATGAAGCCTCAGTATTTTTAAGGGGTTAGAATTTTGATAAAAACTGTAAATTTCTAAAACATGCGAGGTAAAATTTTCATGCCAGACAGTTCTGCCTATTTGGGCTTGTGAATACCCTCGGGGACCTCTGGTCCACATAAAAAAGGCAAACAACAGATATGAAGTCAAACACTAAAGAGCAGAGTTGATAGTAATAACCAAACCACTCACAAAAACCACATCCAGTCTTTTTAGGGCATTGCAAGGTCTCTGCAATAATGGTCATACTCGCCAAAATACTGACAGGGCTTCCAATATATCATCGTGCGAAAACATTAATGTTTGGGCCAATAAACCAAAGATATCCTCTTCTGAAAGACCAATAAAGATAGGAACAACAAACGCACACAATACTGAAGGGAATACACGTTGCAATGGCATGAGAGATCTAGACATAATTTTAATGCAGCACCACTGGATTTGTAATTTCGAAGAAAAGCAAATTCTAACTTCGATCATCATACAAGGTTTGGCAAAGAAGATCCGCCAATAAATCACTAGGATCATATCCAAGGCTATGTTGAGGTGCTATAAATGGTAAAATGAAATATGTAATATGTTGCATAAATCTCAATCAATCATTATCATCAATTGCTATTGAACAAACACAAACAATTATACCTCAACAATTGTTACACACCAGTCATTTTCGGAGAAATGAATGCATTACTGGAACGAGACCCACCAAAACACATTGATAACTTGAAAAGGAAATCAAACACTGCTGACTTCAAAGGACCGCAGAAATCAACCAAAGTGTCCGATATATGTTTAACGCTCCCTATGTCCCTTTGAGGACGGCAATGTCGAAGATCTTGACCAATCATCACCTCTATCTTTTATTTTTTATGTTTATTTTTACCTTTGACATAATATTTGTACAAACTTGTACCTTTTATCGCAGTTCGACAAAATTTTAACTTGATCGTTTATTTATGCTTTCACGAACTGCTTGACAGCAATCTTCATTTTATTTTGAAAAGGAAATCCACGGTTGAGTTAAAGATAGTAAAACTAGCAAACTACCCTTCTTTGCTAACTTTTTACCAGCATGATAAAAAGAGTACCACACAAATAGACTACCAACTGGAACTGGCGAACCAAACTGTAGAATGCATAGACGCAATTCAGATGTTCGGTCGGCAGGATTTCAATCATTCAGGTCATGTCCTCTAGAGTAAAACAAGAGGCACACTAACAGATACCCTTGATTCAAAGTTGTCTCAAATAACACTTTTCTAACAGACACTGAAAATGCGATACAAGTCATAGAAGAAACGGCAACTACATGCCTAGACGTAAGGGTATGGGCCTTTGATTGAGGGGATAGAAACGGCCAAACAGGCCTTCTAGCGCTAAAAAAATTAAGTGTTAAGTAAAAGAAATATCATTGATTGTTACCAAGAAATGAAAGATACAATGAAACCCCAAAAGACAAAAAAAATACAAGCGTCAGTGTGAATAATTATTGGAGATGATAAATACATCAACATTATGGAATGAACTGCATGAATCAAATGAATTCAATCAACCAGTTTTCTACCGGTTAACTAAATACCGAACTTACTGTGAATTTATTTTCTGCATATGCGCATTTCGACAACTTATGTCTCTTCAGTGCAGATAAAATCTAAACGTTTGGAAGACCATAAAATCAAACAGTAAAAAACTGATAGGGAACAAATACCCAAATGATCTAAATGTAAAGCCAAAATCAGCTAAGGACAGCTTTGCATGAGGGAGATACTCCTTAGTTTTCAACAAAATTTACAAAAATTTAGATATTGCAAGGTTAATAAAATCGGCTTTCGGGACAGCACTGAAGTACTGACTACTGGGCTGGTAAATACCCTCGGGGATTAACAGTCCACCAGCAGAGGCATCGACCCAGTGGTAACAATTAACTAAATACCGAATTAATGTAAACGTTGGCGTTGTCAACTTCGCTGGGACTAATTTTCGAGATTTTCTATTTTCTGCTGATGTATTTGTATAAAACTTTGAAATATTCACGATGATTATTTTTGCGAGATCGCGATAATAATTGCTTGCGAAAATTGGTTTACTGATGAGACATTAGTTGTCGAAATGCGCATATGCAGAAAATAAATTAACGGTAACTTCGGTATATTGTTACTACACTAATTCGTCAGCAACGTGCAATTAGACAGTATGATGCTGACACTATAGCATACTTAGAGCATCCACTTTGAACATCTTGCAACACCTGAAGAACTGTACGCCTCTAATGATGATGTATCAGAACTAGAATGTACCCCGATTGAACAAATCCTAAGAATCCCAAATACAAGGACAGAACTTCAAGACATAATAATTCTTATATGATTTGCATATTAGGAAATACGCTGATATGACTGGTTGAATTTACTTCCGGTAGCAATTTCTGAAGTCGTTTATTTTTCGATAGACGACGTTGACCGAACTACATTTCAGTTCACCTTTCTAAATCCATACGCCAAGACAATCACTTTGAACAAAAACGTTTGGCATACTAAAAATTAGAATTTAATTACTTATCAAAGTAAAAGAATTATAAGGATTAAACACCGTTTGAAAGGAATTTATTCGAGTATAAACGGGACAAAGCCACTCACAAACATATCATAAAAGTCCTTCGGACTTTTATTTGTTTGTGAGTGAATTGGTCCCGTTTATACTCCAATAAATTCCTTTAAAACGGTGTTTAATCCTATAATAACCGCAGATTTTGAAGCCTATCATCCAACTAGTAAATTGTAAAGCGCCATACCATATGGGTCTGAGAGCAAAACACTGTGAAAAAGGTGAGCCAATCAAATTGCCTGCTATGTTGCTGCAATACTTTACACAATTGAAATAGACCTCCATATCTCCACATTCTACAAATCGGAACTGCTCTGCTTATGCAAAAAGAAAAAAAAAGAGGAAAAAAAAATACACATGAGAAATTCCGGTACCCGGTGCAGAGGAAAATACTTGAAGCTTCATCAAAAAAATATTATCGATACCATGGAGTCTAGTCTTGCAGCGATACAAAACCCCCTTCAACAACACCTCATCACTGAATGCTGATAATAAAGCACTAATAAGCCACAAGAGGG
>MJUU01005490.1:7147-18090 GCA_002080025.1 Modiolus philippinarum
TTTAGAAATGAAATCGAATTTACCTATATACGTCATGATTACAACTTAGAGTCAGAGGCCCATTCAGGTAATCGTAATTTGATTTTTTGTCTATAGTTTGTTTTATTGTTTTAAATGGAACAGTAAACATTCGACTATCGTTCCAAATAAATATTTAGATACAGAAATCTCGAAACATTCCCATTAATTTCGTATAATTTTATTATAATGGGGTACCTTGATCCCTGTGAGTACCTAGGCAGTATTTATAAATAACATTTACCGCCAAATAATGAACACAATGGAAGATACCACCCTCAATTTCACCTTAGTTACGGGATGTCATTTTGGATCTTTGAAATATACATCTTTGAAACCAATTATTTCATATTTCCTTTTCAAGAATAATCCTTTGGCTATCTTTTAATACAGAAATTGTGTCCGCCCCCGGTACTTTTTTGCCTTTTTATAATATTTTATTGTCGCCAGGTTAATTTTAGTGTGGTCGCAGTGAAGACATTTGACATCAACTATAAACAATTGAACGTGCAATAGCAGACCAACTGATATCTTTTATTTTGTAAATGTTTTTGTTTTACTAAATGCATCGTTCCTTTGTGATTTATATACCCGAACAAGCTTAATATCCAGCCGTTACTATGCACCATCAACAGACGGCGTGTTTCTAAAATATGGCTGATGAAGTAGACGCCCACCTCATTAGCATGTTTAGAAGGGAGATAATTTCACACAATGACTTTTCGGACTGTGGTGAATAGGTGAATAAACAACTTCAAAGAACAATTCAATTGTACGAAAGCCTATTGAGGTCAAAATTAAAACTTTCGAAAATTAAATTAATAATAGAAAAGGCTACTAAACATGATGACGGATGAGAAATGAATTATTCTAGTAGTAATATATATACTAGCATATTACGTCTGCTTTTGGTATCTGCCGGCACGATTTCAGTTTTTCCCCCGCAATTTAAGAGGGAAAAACTTGTTCAGTCGAGTTTTTTTCCCTCATTTTCCTCATGTTTTCCCTCATTGATCATATTTGAAAGTTTTCTCTATTCCTAGCAAATTAAACAACACTTGACCAAATATTTCTCGTCTCTATTGAGAAATTTCCCGCAAAATTTAACACGTTTATCATGAAATTTCTCACATCTTGTAAAATAAATTTTGAAATGTTGAAAAACTCGGCGAGCCTCGTTTTCTAACATTTGCAAAATTTATTAAACTCGATGTTAACTCGAATAATTCAATCCCTCCATAATTTCACGGAACTAGCTGGTAGTTTATAAAATTATGAAATCCGTAATCAGGTAAACATTCTATTGATCAAACATATGATTTAATCAACAAAATTAATAAACAAATATTACATACTTGTAACAAAGTCATACTTGATTCTATATTAATCTAATAATTTAACAAAAAGGTATTAAATTTTAGTTAACCACAGAGTCACTATACCTGCTACGGATCCGCACAATATTTATTCGAGTAACCGAATTTTGTCCTTCTCCAGAAGTGGTTCTCATTTGAGTAATCCTCAATAGTGACATGCTGACAACTGTCACTTCCCGAACAATTAGTTAATCAAATCAAATGTTAATTAAATAAACGATACCGAAACCTTCATTTTAATTATCGACAGGTATTAACTCGAATATTATTCTATAACAAATTAAATTTTAGTTTGTTAAAATTAAATTTAGGATATTTATTCATTTGAAAAAAATCAAAAGTTTCACTTCAATATATGCTGCTGTGTTATAAATAACAATGAAAGGAAAGTTTTCGGTTAGCAACGAAGAAACATATTGTTGTTCGTCAGCTTGAAGTCACCGTGAGGCCTACAACAATGAGCATTGCTGATACTAAATAGTAAGTTAAAGACGGTAAATGACACCGGTTTGAGCGGAATTCATTGCTAATTATTGAACAAGTGTGTATCTTCTGGAAAAAGAAACAATTTTTACTTGAATTAAAAAAAAAAACAAAAAAAACATATAAAAACAAGAAACAAAACAACAACAAAAATATAAATAAAATAGATAAATAAAATAAATGGCTAAATAAATACAAATTTTATTAGTTATCTATCCCTAAAGCTAGTCTTACTAACAAAAATATCCATAAATTGTCAACCCTAACATTAAAAGAAGTGTAAACAATTATAAATGTCTAGGCAACGAAGAACACCAGCTTTTATTTGTCAATTACGAGGCCATAAAAAGCAGATTAATTACAATTTGATTATATTTTTTACACAAGTGAACTCCAGTGAAACTGAGAGTGACATCAGATGCTCCGGAGGGGTAAGCATGTCCTGCTCTGTTAACAGCACCCGTCTCACTGTCAGTGGGTCAATCCTGGAAAATGTCAAAGTCGGTAGTCAAATCGGGGAAGACGTGAATCTAGCTGAAAATGTCCACTTTCATTTGGGATACTGACACGTCATATCTTTCGATGTTGTTATGGTGACGGCCATAGAATTTCTTGAGAGATGAAATTATCATAGGTTGATACAAATCCCTGACTAAAGACTTTCTCACTCATGCAAAACTCTGTCCTTAGCGGAATTTTGGCATTCCATTTTAGATCATATTTGATCATTTGCTCTCTATAGTTTTTAAACATCTTTGACTTTATGGTCTTCAAATGTTTAAATTTCATCTGCAATGAAGAGACATAAGTTGTCGAAATAGCCATATGCAGAAACTAAATTTACAGTACCTTTGGTATTTTTTTATTTGAAATACAAATGTATTGCATATTTAAATTCCAATTTTGTCTTTAGAGTATCGCGCATGTCCCTGTACTAAGAACAAGGGTAAAATTCATTGTTAATTGCCGTTTGTGCATACGAGTCCTGATGTTTTACCAAAGGCACGAAAAATGTCCATTTTGCATAGGCACGTGCCTACTCGAGCTTTACGTAGCAAGAATGTGAATTCTAAACTCACGGCAATTCATATCTAACACGAACTGACACCAATAGTTATTCCTTAATTTTGCTTGTGTGCTCGGCTCATACAGGCGAAATTTTCAAATTAAAGTTATTATTATAACCCCGTCTTAGCGGGCGGTATGTACTTGTAGTAATTATGGTGTCTGTCCTTCCGTCCATTTGTTCGTTATTCCGTCTTCCATACTGGGACACACTTCTTGGCGACAACTCCTCCAGACCACAAGGTGAAATTGAATGAAACTTTCACAGAATATTCAGTGCATATTGCCATTGTGTACCAGCTATCTGGAATTTGATGTGACTCGATCGATTGAATTTGAAGCAGATTGACAGACAGAAAGCCGAATTATATATACTTCCAATTTTTTGAATATATAAAAAATATATGTATCATAATCATACAAATCACACAAAAGATTGCATGCACACGACAATATACCTTAAACAATTATATCCAAATCAAAGGGTGTTAGCATGGGGGAATCTGTAATAGGGGGGCGTAGCTCCCCATAAATACTAAGAAATGTCAAAATTTAATCATCATATTCTATATACCGTGTTTCTATTTTTCTTTCAACTTCCGTTATGCAGTGTAGGATTAAGCGCGCGTAGCGCGCAACGGAAGGAAGTTGAATCTCCATGGAGCTCATGTAGCAAAATTTAACATAAATGGAGAATTACGAAATTGTATTTGATACATCTATAATAAACAGAGTTATAAAACTTTGAAAACAAAGTAATAAAAAGGATTTTGCGTTCTCTCTTTCAAAAATAACCGATTTCATCGGAAAGGCGCTCGGGCAACGAGATCTCGATTTCCATAGCAACCATAGTAATTTCAGCATCATAGACGGCGCGATGTTCACATGTTTACGTGTTCACGCGAACTGTGGTACTTTTATTCCTAGATAATTCAATATTGATAAGCAAATTGCGTAAGTTTTTTTGAGGAAATAACAAAGATATATCTTCTGAAAATAATGTTTTTCACGTTTTCATCACTTCGGATTTCAGATGACAAAATCTCAAGAAATTCCCTCATTCAGGAAGGCAATGAATCCTTATCCTTATCAATTAGTGCAATGGTAAATGACCTACCAGTGCTCAAATGTATTTCCATAAGTAAAATTTACCTGTGCATTCCTTTTTATTAGGCACGGATCATTTGATTTTCAGGGGGGGGGGTATTTTTCTAGAAAAATATTTCTGGCCCCCATTTTTCCCCAAAAAATTATCTGACCTGCATTTGGGTTGAAAAAAAATAATCTGGCCCTGATCCGGTCCAATAGAAAAAAAGCGTGACTCGACAAAATTTTCTAGCATAGTAGGAAAGAAATAATCTGGCAAAGCAGAGCAGGCGAAAACAATTCCAGGCTCGGGTAAAAATACCAGGCCCCCGGAAAATCAAATGGTCTGTGCCTAAAATGGAATTTGTTTAAATAAAATCCACAGAATAATTCTTGGAATAGTGGTTACTTTATTGATACAATTTAAATAGGAATTAAAATATTTCACGTTATAATAATATACCGTCCAGTAACCTGTTTTGACACGGACCAGAAATGACACATCAAATTTCATTTGTGACGTAAATTTTTGTTATGTTAGTTATGACGTCATTTTGATTTTATTTCCATTGATATCTTGCAAAAGTTGAATGATCTCTAAAGTCCGCCTAAATAGCAGATATATGACTGTAAGGGACCGACCATTTAACTTGAAAGGGGGGGGGGGCTATGGTTTTTTTCTAAAAAAATATTTTGGATCTGATTTTATGTGAAAAAAATATTTNCAGGCCCCCGGAAAATCAAATGGTCTGTGCCTAAAATGGAATTTGTTTAAATAAAATCCACAGAATAATTCTTGGAACAGTGGTTACTTTATTGATACAATTTAAATAGGAATTAAAATATTTCACGTTATAATAATATACCGTCCGGTAACCTGTTTTGACACGGACCAGAAATGACACATCAAATTTCATTTGTGACGTAAATTTTTGTTATGTTAGTTATGACGTCATTTTGATTTTATTTCCATTGATATCTTACTGCTAATAGATTGCAAAAGTTGAATGATCTCTAAAGTCCGCCTAAATAGCAGATATATGACTGTATAAATTCATACAAAAATACTGTTTTCTTAACACCAAGAAGGAAAAAAAATAAATCCATAAAACATTCAGTAAATATATTTGAGTGTAAACAGGCAAACCAAATTGACTCCGATGCTCTCGTTGATATGTTTTTCGGAATTCAAAAACCTTTCATCGAAACTCGTCAAGTATGTGAGAAAATTTTAATCCTGTTTTTTTCAAAGAATATGCAAGTTTCTGCGTCATTTTTTTTTCTTTACGCGTAAAGTCTTCTTTACCTTAAGTGGTAAAAGATATTTGCATTTGAACATTGTATTATATTTCTGAACAGTACCAGCACGAATCGCATCAAAGCAATGAAAACTTAACTTTTCTTGAGGACTCCAACCCCAAGTTGAGATGTTCGATCTGACTGATTACCTACTATCCGTAAATCAATATTTGGTTAAGTTGGGGAAAAATGGCACTATGATTGATAGTTTTCAAACAGAAAAAGCTTTACCACGATCTAAAATATTTGTATTCAATTATAGCCGTTGGTTATCAGATTTTAGGAGGATCTATATAGTTTATTAAATTTGTAAGTGATAATAAGTTTTTACAGGGTTTCCAAAGTGTGTCTTTGAGGTCCCTTTGGTGGCGATGATCAGGATTTGGTATAATCCGTAAATAAAAAAATCCAAATGATTTTAAATTGACAAATGGTTTGATGACCAAACACCATCTTACATTATTAATTGTGGGATCATGGATATGAATGATGCTTCATCATACACTTCTGATATTTTGGACACTTTTTCAGCTGTCTCGCATTCCAAGAACGGAAAAAAATTCTTACTCATGCAGAAATTTGAAAGTGCCGATAAAATCTATAAACTCGACTTTAGTTTTGGATAATTCTGCATCAATGACACAAAGACATTCAAAAATGTGACACAATTAATGCATACACATCTATCTGTTATGTTAGTACATGTAGGCGAATTTATGCGACGTCCGGATTTTGGTCTTGTGCATTGTAAAATTGTATTTGGCGTCTTGATGTTTCCAGTGGTTGTCTAAGGCTATTCCAAATTCCTTGTTGCAGATACTACATGTTCTGTCAGGCTATTTAAAACATCATTATCAACTACCCTATTTGTGATGGAGTACTTGTGGACGTTTAACTTACATGTTTTTTTTACAACTTTTTTGAGTGACCTCTTGTGCTTGACCTTATTCAATTCGAACATTCCACGTGTTGCCTGATTGTCATAAATCTAGGTTAATATTTTGAAAACCTCAATTATGTCCCCTCTAGTACTGCTATATGTTAGTGTTAGCATTTTAAGATTTCAGAATCCCTAGCCTTTGTTTGTAATTCATATTTTTAAGTGACGCGATTTGTTTGGTAGCTCGCTTTTGTACATTTTCTATTTTTAAATATCCCAATATCCCAAGACTGCTGCAGCATTCTAAAGGTGTTGTCTCACAAGGGCTTGAAAAAAGGTCGCTAACTATATGATCCGCAACTATAAAAAAAAAATCAGCACAAGGACCCTAAGAGCTATACGGTTTCGCAGATTAGTATGTTGTTCAGTTTAAGCAATGAGACATATCATTTATGTAAATATCAAATTATGGGTTTGGACTTAGAGAATTTTTTTTAATGTTAAAATATGGATAACAGGAAACACCTACAATGGCTGAAATTTATAATTACATGCCACAATATTTGCCAAGGAACTACACAGGAAAACCACTTATGAGACAAACGTAGACAACGATAGGAAGTCGGAACAGCCGGACTTGGTACCAGCACTAGCAAAAGACAGAGGTAGGGTTAAACGGTTTATGGGTACTATCTGTCCCGTTTCCCTATAGTATAAAAAACATACAAATTAAACATTTTAAAAAGCATTAGTTTTCCAGCCGCGCCTCTTTTTCTAAACCATTGCAGGTATTGATTTAACATTTCGTGTGAGTATACCTTTTCGAATTTACAAATGAATTTCGTCTTGCGAACTTGGTTCTAATCCACTTATTTTGACAGGGTTATGGACCTTCCAAGAATCAGAAAACTTATGTTTTTACTTTTTATCTCGAAGCCATGCAATGGCTGGAGAGATGTTAAAATGACAAGAAAAAATCACGTGAGGCTTCAAGCCTATTAACAGCTCAAAAAGATGATCTTCGTGCTTCCGATAAAATATAGTGCGCAACTTTCTTTCAAAATCGTATACATTGTGTTTTTAAGTTATATTTCTTCATTTTCTTGAGTTGAATACGGTATTGTTATATTAAATTGAAAACAATATGCATGTTTATCAAATTACTCGTTTTTTTATATTGCGTCTCGGATCAACGAATCTGTCGAGCAGTAATTTGTCAAAGATGAAAATAACATTTGTTTACCTGTGACAGTGTATTGCATATATTTATAGCAACGAAATCGACATGCGAAATCACACAATCCGATTATTTTCACGTATTGCGGAATAACTTAATACATTCAGACGTATGCAGCAGTCCTTTGGATGACTACGAAGTTTTGCCACGTGTAGATTTTCAGGGCTTCGAGATTCAGTTCCATCGGAGCTTTGATTTACTGTTGTAATAAGCAAATCCTTTTTTTAAAGGTTCATCATTGTTGTATATTACTGCTACGCCCCCCTCATAGGTCACACCTATTTACATATTATGTATACGTATTCCAGTTTTTTACGGGTGAAAGTGGTTGTTAGGAAAAAATGACTACAGTGGTTTGACTGGAGTCCATATTTTAAGTTGTCGTTCAATGCCCCCTCTCTTGCGCACTTTAAAACAATGCTGCTTAGGTTGAGAACAGTTTTTAAGACATGGTAGGGGCTAACATGTTCAGGTTTGTGTTTAATTCTTTAGAACATCGTATGACTAAAATCATGTTTGATGCTAAACATGTTTCGAGAAAGAATTCATCTTATTTAACCACAAGTCTAAACGCAACTTACAAATCTAAAAACAATCCTTATACCCTAAACACCTTTAACAAGATAATACAATATGCAGAACAATAGGGTCTGTAAGGTCTCGTCATGTGACTTACGAGAACCCACGATAAACAGGCAATTCGAAAACGTTTCACGCCAAAACATGACGTCAGAAGATTATGACGCTGAAATCTTTGTTTCAGACGTCATATATCTTTGTTTAAAATGTAACTTCCGGGTACAATTTTTGATCCCGGAAGTGTCAAACTTGTACGAGACTTACAGGCCCTATTGTTGTTCGTGTAATTGGCATATGATATTTCTTTATTCGATATTGAAAATGGAAACGTGGTAATTGAGAACGACAAAGCTAATGTCCTTGGCCGAGGCGAAGGTGTCTTGGATAGGGATTTCCCTAATTTCTAGCAAATTTAACCGACGCCTGACCAGTTAAATAAAAAAAATAAATAAAAAGCTCTATTTGGTCCGCTTTTCGGGAATGACATTTTAATACAATGAAAAATTTCCGGTTATCAATCTAACAAGGCAAGTGTTGTTAATCCTGAACACAGTTCATAGCACTGTTCAAATTTAGATCACGTGGTCATTGTTTACTGTGACACTGCACTAATTTCGTTAGAATTAAAATGTATTCAGTTGTGTATTGTTTGCCAACCGTTCGACTGGAAGCGAAGAGTGTGTGTACCCAAAGTTGAAGGAATAGTTCCAATCCAGGAAAAGATAACAACACTTTACGTAAAGGGCTTTTGATCTGGTATTACTTAAAATATGAATTGTTTGTTTATTTAGGTCATGCAAGACACTAATCCAGAAAACTCAAGGTAGCCGCAAATACTATCTGAAGAATGCTTTTTAGGTCTAGGTGATAAGAGCCTAATTTGTGATGAATCAGTCCTTCCAACATCGCATTGTTCACCAGCACGTTCTCAGAGGCCGGGGACCAAAAAAATACAGAATATAATGAATTTTTCTCGAGCAAATTAATCACCAGTTGATTGAGTTGTATCTTCTTAAATGAGTCAAATAAATTGCCAGTTTAACAGAAATCGACAACTCTGACGTAAACTAATCAAAATCTTTTGATATCACACCAATATGGTCAGGATTTACGAGTAAATGAACTACAACTTCTTGTAACGAACAATTATCTTAACTATTACTTAATCAATCTCCCTCATGCAAAGCTCTGTCCTTAGCTGATTTTGGCTTTACATTTAGATCATATTGGATTTTTGTTCTCTATCAGTTTTTTTTTACATCTTTGAGTTTATGGTCTTCCAAACGTTTAGATTTTATCTGCACTGAAGAGACATAAGTTGTCGAAATGCGCATATACAGAATTTAAATTTACAGTAACTTCGGTATTTAGTCATTCATTACCTATTGCTAAAATCCAACTTAAGGTAGATCGGTAGTCTTCCGCCATTTTGAATTTGTTATTTATTGTCTGCTTTTTAAATATGCAAATATTTTTATTTGTAATCAATATTATATCAGGATTCCCACGCTACCGGGAAAATGGGAAAAGTCGGGAGTATGGATTTGGTTGTTCCCGGTCGGGAGAAAACATTGAAATGCTTTAAAGTTGGAGAATCTGGGAAAAAGCCTTGAATTTCGTATTTGTCGCGACTGTAAACAAACCATGTCTGGTTCCCTCGTATAATGCATTTGCCGTTAAACCAGAAACCAGTAGAAAGCATTATCGAGATCAGTTTTGCGCTTTAGCTAGAGATGCCGGTGAACATATAACAAAAAGTCGAGGAAATGGCGCCTTGATATAACACTGCAAATTCAGTCTCGCATAGACTCCCAATGTTAAATTACATCTGTTTCAAACTTTGCAAAAATAAGATGGTGTAAACGAAAACATCATAAAGTGACAATCGGAAGGGAGCTATAACTTCCATACCAGGCAAATCTGATTCAATGTTTTCACACGGGTGTTTACAACTACGAATTTTCCATATTTTCAATGGATTTTCAAGTGACAATATGCACTACGGATTAACATTGCAAATATACGGTTTATTCATAAAACGGGAAATAAAACCTACGTATTTCCGAAATTGGACAATCATCGTTATAGAAAGCTCCCGATAGATAAACAGTGTTCTTTAAAGCATACAGTTGATATAGGTCTCAGTCAAAACAATACTGTGTTGCGCGTCCCCCGGTAGTAGATAGGGGAACGCCCAATCTATGCGGGGTAGTTGGGTCATAATACGGAAATCCTGAAGAAAAACCATTTTAGACAAACTGTATGTGGAAACGACACGCCCTATGAAGTAAAGAGACCCACTTCTATGTTTCTCGTTCAAGAGCATACCCACTGAGGGTCGTATGGAAGGCTACATTTCCTGCCCCTGCCCATTACTCCCGTGTTCCAGTGGAAATCAATACTCGCTTCTCTAGTTGTCCATTCCTGGTTTTAATTTTTTCAACCTTTACTTATATTTTCTTTGACATAACTAATTGGACCTCCACCTATATTTCCCGTTGAAGAGCACGCGTCGCTTTGGGTCGCATCGTAAACTTAATTTCCTGCCCCTACCCAATTCTCCCCTTTTCTTGTGGCAGTGAGGTAGAAAGTCCATGATATTGTCAGCCTGAACGCGAACCATTTTAGACAACTGTGTGGAGAAACGCCACGCCGAATACAGGTCAGATACTCCTACAAATAATAACAGTCTCACTAGGGATCGTATGGATGGCTAAATTCCCTGCCCCTACCCATTTTTCTATTGTTCAGTGGAAGTAAACACGTGTTGCTTCAGTTCATTCTTGAAGGAAAAATGTCTTTCGACTCCACAATCGTTGATTTTGTATGTTTTCAACTTCAATCACATTGGGTGCATGAAAGAATGTTCCCGAAAGTAGTTAACTATGGGGAAAAGCCGTAGGTTTTCAAAAATCGTTTT
>MJUU01005491.1:0-17292 GCA_002080025.1 Modiolus philippinarum
TTTGGGAGACTTTTGTGTTTCGCTTGCGAGCACAGTTATTACTTGTTAATATTCTTCTTTCCCTTTCTTCTCGTCGCAATGAACTTGTCCATTGAAAATCTCAAAGACCATAAGACCAAGAGCTCTCAAACTTGGTAGCATATTAGCCCCATGTATCTAGATGTGCAGTGAGAAAAATTTTTTCAAAGGGGGTCCATTAAGGGTACTTTAGGGGGTGTCAAAAAGGGGTGGGGTTGTCCTATAGTAACTCTATGGGAAAATGAAATTTTGAATGTTTTCTCTGTATCTCAAAAACTATTAACCCTAGCTCTGTCAAATTTGATTGGAAGGTTGTGTGTGATGTAAGACAAAGATCTACAGTATTGGGCATTTCAACAAAATTATGGTTGCCATGGAAACCATACAAAAAAATTGAAATTTTGAGAAAATTGTATTTACTGTTGATATTTGTATTTTTGTTACAGCTATATGTATTACTTAGATAATAAGGGGAACCCCTGCCCAAATTTTTTATGAAACAGGGTATCAAATTGGTTTTAATGGATAATCCAGCGTTTGGTTGCCATGGAAACCAAGCCAGAAAGCTATAATTTTGAGAAAACGTGTTTTTTTTTTGCTGTGTGTAATGTTTTGATTTCAACTATATGTATGAAGTAAATTATAAGCGGAACCCCTGTTCAATTTTTTTAATTGTATTTCTTTTACAGCTATATGTATTACTTAGATAATAAGGGGAACCCCTGCCCAAATTTTTTTTGAAACAGGGTATCAAATGGGTTTTAATGGATATTCCAGCATTTGGTTGCCATGGAAACCTAGCCAGAGGGCTATAATTTTGAGAAAAATGTGTTTTTTTTTTCTGTGTGTTATGTTTTGATTTCAACTATATGCATAAAGTAAATGATAGGGGGAACCCCTGCTCAATTTTTTTTTGAAAGGGGGTTTTAAAATGAGGAGGAATCCGATATGGGAGTTCGTTTGGGAGACTTTTGTGTTTCGCTTGCGAACACAGTTTTAACTTGTTCAATGTTTTATTTTTCATTTGTTTTGTTTGTATGTTATTTTTTTTTTGTTTTGTTGTTGGAATTTTTCTGTTTATCATTTTAAAGAAAAGGTCTATTTTGTCCTTTTCAGTGAACTTTTTGCTAACCGTTTTGTTGTGTATTCCCTTACTGGTTTCATTTATTTTTATTTTCTAGACATTCTCATATATTCGTAGTTTGTACAATATTAACCCTTGACTATTCATTAACCACTTTTTGTGGCCTTCCAACAGATGTTTATTAAGTCACCGTCACATCCTGTTAATTCCAAGTGCAATTAACATCTACCTGTAGCTTACCTGTAATGGTGAGCGTCGTAACAAGTATGTTGGATTATACCCTGAGGCTGTATCAACATCATATCCAAAAGATTTGACACAGACTTTCTCCAAACCGAAGTTAATGTGCGTCTTTTCTACAGCCCTCTCTTTATATTCTATGTTAAAAATAATCCTCGATAGCCGCTTATTTTTAATCAAGGGAAGTAACTCCGGAAACTCGAAAGTCGTCTTTGGAACTGATGGTTCTGTTCTCATTCACTTCAATGTAAATTTAGTGTCTGCATATGGTCGTTTCGACAACATATGCACCTCATTGCAGATAAAGTCAAAACATTTCGAAACGTAGGATTTGAAGGATAAGCCAAAAATAAGCTGAGGAATGAGTTTGCATGAGTCAGAGATCAGGGACTATACATTACATCTTTAATCTAATGTCCCTACTGTGTACAGGCTGCCTTTTTAAAAAAAAGATTTGTAATTTTATAGGCATTTTCAGGGCTTGAAGTAAGTGTTTATTTCGAGTGTGTTGACATACGTTCGTGCCACACGCATCATCCGTACATTGCATCACTCATTTTTTTATTGGTCCTATAGCATCCATTTAACATTTTTTGTTAAATTCAATGTCCCAACTATGTACCTGTTGCATTTTAGTAAGATTAGTAGTAATTTTTAGGCATTTGTTCAGAGCTTGAAGACCGATGGCAATGTTTTCCTTGATGATGGGTTGAAGTCTGTTACGGAAGTTTTAAAAGACAAAAATGGCTTGTGTTTTGATGCAAATATTTCTGGGTTTTCATTTCTTCTTCATTTGTTTATTTTTAAAAAATGACGTGCAAAAATGTAAAACAATTTAATCATGCTTTCGGTTTTATTCAACTTATTAAAATACGAAACTACGCGACTTTTAATTTACTACTAGCTCCGTACGTATGTCCAGGTTAATTTAGTTTTTATCGAAGTGACATATCCCTGTAATATATAGTCCCTGGTGAGATATTCCCTAGAAATCAATTTTACTTAAAAATTAGATATTGAAAATTTTCAATAGAATATGCAAACTCGACAAGTGTTAATAACATAACTTTGTTTTATTAAATCGGGCGTTTGCTCCAACTGACTATTTAACGCTAAACCATATGATACCATAGAACTCAACAGCACCAATGCGTAATTTAAAATCTCTCTCCAGTTGATTGATTAATGATCTCGGTATTTAGAACCATTACTGTTCAAGATTTATAACAATGCCACAACCTTCCGTGGTGGACTATAATAAAAAGGTGACGATGAACAAGGGCATTTAGGAGGTTAGGAATTGCAATAATCAAGGGTAGAGTTGGTGGTAAAAAACTTCGATGTAATAGGTTTGGATTAAGCATACAAGATGAAAGATGTAGTTTTGTATTTGAAGTATTGGGAAAGTATTTAATTGTACAGATATAACTGAATTTTATGGCATCCAAAATAAGCCGCGTAATGACAAAAGTATTGAACAGCATTATTAGAAACCGAAATCGGACAAAATTGGTGCAAATAAAATTGTGGGTTAAAAAACCGGTTTTGTGTTGCGACAAACCTCCCCTTACCTTGCGTTAGTGTCAGGTAGAGCAATAGCCATTGAAAGATCGTAGACCATGAAAAGAAATGCTCATACCAGTACTAAGAAAAATCTCGGAAGAGACTGATATATATATATATATTAAAAAAATTTCATGGGGTCGATTTTTTTTTTGAAGCACTGGTTAATACGGCGGTAACGGAAATAGATATGCTTGATGAGAAAATCCGAACAATTTGTGCTGGCTCTCGCATACCAAATCAACTGTGAAACATCACTCTGTAAGCAGCCGAATAAGGAAGTTTATTTGTCATGGAAATTGATAATAGTTGAAATTTAAGTATTCCCTTTTGTCATACTTTAGTACTGAGATGACCAGTTTCGTCAAATTGGAGATGCCAGTACAAAAAAAAGATGTAGATGTAGCGTTTTCTGTTAGTTGCTCTATCTCTAATTTTGGAGGATATGTTGATGGGGTCTATTTAGCAAAAGATACCGTTATTGGTGGAAAGAACATCATCAATTGATCAATATATCTTAAAGTAAGATTGGATGATCTGGCATCTTTAATTTATGAGCGTTCAGTAGTCTCATAAAAGTACAAGAACAATTTTGCGATTAGAGAAGTACATTTCGCGTTGTGACGAATTAAAGAATAGAAGTTTGTTGACATCACTTTAAGTAGGACTTTGATATATTACCCATATTACTAATTAAATCATTGAAACCTTACGGTAATGCTATGCAAAAATTCCCGTATACCAAACTTTACTCCGCAAGCGGTTAGGTCACTTCTATAGTAATTCTTTTTCTCAAGTTCGAAATCTCATGGACAAAACTAATTTGTCTGCTTGTTTAAAATGTTGATGGAGAAATAATTGATTTGCATCAATTACCAAGCCCTTATTGGGATGCAAATTTTCAACATTGAACTTACTCTATATTTGTTTGAATGTTGTATTGATATAACTGCTTTTTGAATTGCAATGTAAGGTCATTATAAATAAGGTCACCAGAATGATGTTTCCACTTGTAAAGGAAATGCATTTCAAATTATCAGGTTTTTCATTCACTTTACATTGTGTATTTATCGTTTCCTTCTACTTCCATTTTACTGCCTTGATAACACGTGCTTGACAACGACAAAATGGGATGTATGTTGCTGATAAAGCTACTAAGTTATTGAAAAATTTGGCTGGCCGGTTGTTTAACTTTACATTTTGTTTTGAAAAATGTACGAGGGTCTTGTTGAGGTGCATATCCTCTTCTTAGCAATCTTTGTGAGGGTTTTTTTACATGTTGGTGTTCATTCAATTTTGGTCAACATTGTTTGATACATTTGATGTATCCCCATGTGTATGTCCTTGTTATTAATCATATCATATTGCTTTTACAGTTTGAATGGTGAGCCCATTTTCTGTGCACCCTTATTTATAAACATTAAGTCTTAAGTCTTAGATAATAAAAGGTAAACTAATAAGTAGCTGAAAAATTGAAATTTTTAGTCATATAAAAGAACGGAAATGTTTTTTGTTTTTTTTTGTTTTTTGTTTTTTGTTTTTTGTTTGTTTGGTTTTTTTTTTGCAATACTGATGGACAGCTAGAAGATGCAGTATTTTGCTATGTCAAGTGATAAGTTGCCATTCTGAGCTGTAATTAGTTCAGTATGTATATCAAATAATATTCATGTAACTGAAATGCATATTTTCAGATGCCTGTAAAGAATTTGGTTGATTCAGATGGTTATTCTATTAAAGTATTAGATGTCGATGGTTATTACATACCGGATTTCGGGGTCCCTACCCAGGAACGGGATTTCAAATTGATGGTAGATGATTGGCAAGCCAGAGATGATGACGTCATTATTTGCAATTATCCAAAGTCTGGTAATGTTTTTGTCATAATTTAATCTAATAGTATCTGAGTAAAGAACGCTTCTGCAGAATGCTAATGTACCATAAATTAGTAGTTTCGCGACGATGTATGCGATACCATATGCATGTGACGTAAAATTGCGACTTATCCGAAAGTGTGTGTTCTTGAGGAAAAACTACAAATACACACACACTCACACATATGTGTGTTTCCAGCATTCTCAGTAATTCTTGGGAGGAACCAGAGAAAATATCATTTCTGATGTTTCATTTGATTTTGTATTTCTAATTTTAACACATTCACAGTCTCCCGTTGTCCTGAGAGTCCTTTCACGGCTCCATATTTGTATTGGTATTTCCTGTCTACAACGGGTAAGATAAAAAAAAACTTAGATTTTAACATCACATGAATCACATAGCTATTACTTTATTGTGTTAAGTGTTGTTCAGGAATACCCCTCATTTAAACTTCAAAAGTAATTTGTGAAAGAAATGAAAACAGAACAGATTATCAATATTATATCCATGGTATACAATTTATATATATCTGCTATATTCTGTTATACTAGTTAACTGATTTTTTTACCCCTCAAATTTCCAATAAATAGACCTTTATCTTTGGCAGAACTTATTCTTGTACCTGATGATTGTTCGTATTTATTCAATACCCGCAAGTAGGGATAATAATAAAATTACCAAACAGAATTGTCAAGAAGAGCCAAAGTCCATGAGACAAAAAGACAAAAAATGTGGAAAATGATTTTTCAACAGACTTTGGTTCCGGTCGGTTGATTCTGTACAGAGTTATGGCCCTTAGACTTAGTGAAATTTTGTAAAATATAGGTTTCCGGAGTTTTTTCTGTAACCCTTTGACATATTGATTTCATATTTGGTATATGAGTATATCTAGATGAGATACAGATCAAGTTCGAATTTGGTTCCGGTCGGTTGATTTTGTACAGAGTTATGGCCCTTGGACTTACTGAAATTTTGTAAAATATAGGTTTCCGGAGATTTTTCTGTTACCTCTTGACATATTCATTTTATATTTGGTATATGAGTATATCTAGGTGAGATACAGATCAGTTTCCAATTTGGTTCCGGTTGGTTGATTTTGTACAGAGTTATGGCCCTTTCACTTAGTGAAATTTTGAAAATTTAGGTTTCCGGAGTTTTTTTTTCTGGAACCGCTTGGCATTGATTTGATATTTGTTTATACATGAGTGTATATTGAGATACAGATCAAGTTTTAGTTTAGTCCTGATTTGTTGATTGTGTATGGAGTTACGGCTCTTGGACTTAGTAAATTTTTGAAGAAAAAAAATTAGTTTCTCCACCTTTTCTTTACAATGCATTAATATGTTGATTTGATATATAGTATATGATTGTATGTTTAAAAATTACTGATTAACTTTAAATTGGTTCCTGTTCAATGATTTTGGTGGACTTTTATGGCCCTTGGAAATATTTATTTATTTTTTTTTTTTTCACCTTTCTATATATGCAATAACTTTACATATTAGTTTGATATTTGTTAATTTTTACATCTTGGTAAGGCAAATGTTCTTTTGTTGATTTTTTTTAAATCAAATTTTGTTCTGGTCCAAAATTGCCATAAAGTTCGAGTTGACAGTGGACGGGCGTATCATGCGCTCTTGGTGCAGCAGTTTATTATCATCTCTAATAGAATATACCATTGGTTTTGTATGTAATATATATAGCAATGGTGATATAAAGCACCCAGGCGTGAAGATCAAATAAAGCAATGCGTTTTGATACTTGTTTTTGAAAATTCATTATTAATAATATTAGTTCATTGTTATAATGAGCTTTACTCCTACCGCATAGTAAGTTCAAGACGGCCCCTAGAAACGGTTAGAGCGGAATTCATTGCTAGATGTTGAGCAACGCTTCATCCATGTCCTTTTAGCCGTAGATCCATGGATGCGGGATCGTGAAAAAACACAAACTTAACTGAGAAAGTGTTCTAACAATTACTGTCATCCACTGTCGATAAATAGACTAAAAGAAGACGATCACAACATTGAAACAACCACAGGGCACTCATCGAGCCAATTGTAAGAAAACTAGCATAATTAAATCAGGAGACGTGGACACAATATACAGGTGGTCAGAAGAACAATTTGAAATTACCAAAAAATTTAAAAAAACAACAAAATTTGAAATTATGATAATGCATCCACATGAGAAATTCTCCCAAGAACAAGTACACAATGTACTTAAAGTTCAAGCCACTGATTAATTGTGATATGACGACAATGAAGGTTTCAACATTAATAGTTCTTGAAACCAGTATGTGTCTTTCTTATGATATATTGGCACTATAATTGTATATTGTTTTTTTAAAGGCACACACTGGATAGCTGAAATTTTATATATGTTATATAATCAAAACACAGACTTCTCAAGTGCACCTAAGGAAGATTTCATGATGGAAAAGATTTCAAAAGACCAGTTTGATAGTATGGCGTCACCAAGGATTCTAAATGCACATCTGACTTTCTCCAGATTGCCAAGAGATTTCATCAACAGAAAATGTAAAATTATATATTCAATAAGAAACCCAAAAGATGTAGCTGTGTCATATTATCATCACCATCGTAACATTAAATTTTATGGATACGAAGGCACTTGGGATAGCTACTTGCGACTACGATTTTTAACTGGAAATGGTAAGACATTAACTTCAGTGGAAAATATACAATATTTTCTTTTCTGTTTTTGAGATAGGAATTTGGGCATGATGATTATGGAAATCTATGCCTCTTGGAAAGGACAGATCAAATTTCCTCACGTACAACAAGCTGATTATACTCCATTATTACAATAAAAAGTTGCCTGTTTGTCATCACATCTGCATCAATGTATAATAATGTGTAATAAAACCTCTATGGCATGAAAACCGATTTTATTCGGAAACTTGCAATAATATCTTCCTTTACGTTTTTTCCCAAAACTAAGGCAGTAAGGAGTATCTCCCTCTGGCATAGCTCTGCACTAGCTGATTTTGACTTAACTGTTTAGATCCTATTGGTAATTTGTTCTCTATCAGCTTTTACACATATTTCGGTATATGGATTTCCAAATTGTTTGATTTTATGTGCACTGCAGATACATAAGTTATCGAAATACGCATATGCAGAAACTATATAAACTAGAAGTAACTTCGGTTTTTGATACCTATTGAAGACCGTATCAGGAGTTTTCGTAAACCTGTAGACAGGGCAAGCATCTTGGTACTGCCTGAGCAAGATCGGTATACAGACACGTATACAGTCTTTTGCAGTATGTAAACTAACTAATTCTATATAAGTTGTTATTGCTTCAAATTAAAATTCATCAAGAGAAAATATTGTATAATAGATTTGATCACGTTTAATTATAAGTGGAACAACAAATCTTCATTGCATCAACAACAGAGAGTGCATCAATTGCTGTAAATGTATATTTGAATACAATAATAGATGTAACCAATGAACTATCCAATTGTGCTATTTGACCTTTCATTTTTCACTGTTATTTCTATGGGACAACAGAAAAAAACTAAAAATAAACTTGAAAAAAGATAAAAAGCTAATATTTTCACCAAAGAAATTAAAAAGTTTGCCAAAGACAATTACGCTCCCTCATGTTTTTTTTTTGCATGTACCATTGGAAGTACAAATACAAATACACACAATAAAAAAGATAAGACAAAATTTTTAGCTATGACCCCTCAAAAAACGCCATAATTATACATAAATGGACACCAATGATAAAAGATACCTACATTCAGATACCTGATTATTCCTTGGACAGACATAGTGCAATCAGAGTTACTGTGAATTTAGTTTCTGCACGTGGCCATTTCGACAACTTATGTCTCCCCAGTGCAGATTAAATCAGAGCATTAAAAATTCCGTAAAACGAAACATTTGTTAAGCTGATAGAGAGCAAATTAACAATGGGATCGAAATAGAAAGTTAATATCAGCTATGCACCAGGGAGATAATTCTTACTTTTTTAAGAAAATTTTCTGATATTTAGATACTGCAAGTTTGTATACAAGATAGGTTTTCGAGCCAGCACTGAGGTATTGGCTACTGGGTAAGTGGGTATCGGCTCGGAGGTAGTAAATAACAAAATACCGAAGTTACTATGAAATTAGTTTCTGCATATGCCAAAACTTTTTGTTGCAGATCAAATAAAAAAAATGTGGAAATCCATAAATCGAAATATGTGTAAAAGCTGATAGAGAATAAAATACGGAAAGAATGTTAATAGCAAAAACCAACTAAGGATACACTACCCGTGAGGGAAATGCTCCGTAGTTTAAAAAAGCGATGATTATACACAGATATACACAGATTTTATTAGTAAATTGTTTTTTATGATGCTGAAAAAATCTGTTCTATTTACAGTGGATTACCATTCATGGTTTGACTATGTTCTGGACTGGAAAAAAGTTATGGAAGAGAATAACAATTATCCTGTACTTGTTGTGCAGTATGAAAATATGCATTTGGTATTCAGTAAATTTATATTTCTATTCTAAAAAAATCATCATTTCAATTTAATTTGTCTGTATGTTACGACAATTCCTTAAACTTCTTTGACAGATTATCCATAGACACTATGTGCTCTAATTCTATGCACATAATTTTGTTTAGCGGACATATATATACATTTACTACCACAGTATGTCGGCTTTGAGTTCTCAAATTTACTTTTCCTTATAGCCATAAATGAAAATTTTGCAAAATGAGTAACTCAAAGACTAATTTTATTAGGAAGGGATGCAAAATGAGTGTTAATTTCATTAAAAAATGGAATCCAAAATGTCAGGAAACAATATTAAATACAATCGTGCATAAGTAAAAATGACCACATTAATATCTGCAGCTGCTTAAAGAGAAATACATCTAATATAGTGAAGCCCATCATCTTCTTTCGTCACATTCGCAATGCAAATTCATAGACATCAGCGGGGATTAAAATGTATACATAAATGTTTATTGTCTAAAACCTCATGGTGAACAACAATGAAAGCGTTGTTTCATTGCCTGAATAATACCATGGAGTTGTATAGAATTTGTCTCGTGTGCATTTTTACTCCATATCCTTTCGTTGTTTAGTGCCATATTTTAACCTGTAAGACAACAAGAGTTGTTTCAAATGGAATTAATATTATATATTGCATTGTTTTTTCAACCATATCAAGTTTTGGAAAAATATATAACCGAGTAAATTCCGGCTATATGAAATGAATAAGGTATTCCCAATAATATACTTTTATTTTACGGTATCTGGACACTTCCAGACCCAAGATCGAAATTCAATAACAATATAAAATGTCAAATATATATAGATAATTAAAAACAGTTGTTATGTATACAGATTAGTGTCCAAAGATATTAAATAACTCAATCCGGCTTCCAGCGCGACAAACATATTTTGAACAATAGAAATAATTAAAACGAAAGAATAAAGGAAAGAATAAGAATAAATAGATAAACTTACTTGTCACAATTAGCACTAAAATTATGTAATTAAATGATTAAAATGTAGAAGAAGAAATGTCCGAATAGAATATTAAATGAAAACGATTAATTTGAATTAAAGTCCAAATGTCCAAATATTTCCCGGTTACATTCTCCCTTACTACCCTTAAACTCGGTCCCCGAGTTTGCCAAATATCCACTTAGTTTTATCTTCTGGGGTACCGTCCTCTTGAACACTTTGCTTTGTACACTTGTCGTTGATGTCTTGAGTTTGCTGCAGAAAATTCAACTTCACGGTCAAATCTTGGATGTTCACATTGTTGTTTGAGATCGTTCACTTCTCTTTGCAATAAACGCTCCTTCATTTGACTATTTTGAACGTCTATTGTCAAACATTGCTTAGTCTGTTCCAGATTCCATATGGTTTTATTCAGACAAGCTATTTCTTGTTTGGCCTTTTCTAAAATATTTTCACTGTCTTCTAATTCCATATTTAAACTACGAATTTCACGCGCAAAGTTCCATCGATCTTTTTTTAAATCTTCATTTTCTGTTAACAAACTATCAATTTCGACATTTTCCTTCAGTAAGTCCGAATTTTGAATTTTTAGTTTTGAATTTGCTTTTGTCAGCTTTCTATTTGCAACTTTCAAAGTTTTTAAATTCTCCTTTCTGATTTCTTCTTTAAAGACACACGCAATAACTGCCAGTTCATTATTGTCAATTCCACTGAACGGAAATTCCGATAATCTCTTCTGTTCCAAAAATTTCTGCATTCTCTCGGCGTAAAATTCCGGCTATATTAAATAATGCGGTATTCCAAATTATATATTTTTATTTTACGGTATCTGGACACTTCCAGACCCAAGATCGAAACTCAATAACAATATAAAATGTCAAATATATATAGATAATTAAAAACAGTTGTTATGTAAACAGATTAGTGTCCAAAGATATTAAATAACTCAATCCGGCTTCCAGCGCGACAAACATATTTTGAACAATAGAAATAATTAAAACGAAAGAATAAAGGAAAGAATAAGAATAAATAGATAAACTTACTTGTCACAATTAGCACTAAAATTATGTAATTAAATGATTAAAATGTAGAAGAAGAAATGTCCGAATAGAATATTAAATGAAAATGATTAATTTGAATTAAAGTCCAAATGTCCAAATATTTCCCGGTTACAAATACATTAAGTATCTGACGAATAAAATGATTTTCAACTCTTTTTCTTTTCGGTGCAAATACCAAAATAGATATAATTTACGTCCTGCAGTGCAGCTGAAAATAAACATTTGGAAGTCCAAAGACCATAAGACCAAAACAGCAAAACATACCAAAGAGCTGGCAGAAAACAAACATCTTAAAGAAAATAAAAGTACGGAAAAATCAGCTAAAGACAGAGCTTTGCCCGAGGGAGGAACTCCTTCGCTTTTAAGAATTTATTAACTTTAGATATTTTACTTATCATATAATCGGTGGACTGGTAACTGTTTGTAGAGGCATACACACAATGCAAATGAAAAAAAGGTCAATCATAGATTGCAATCCCCCGCTCACCTTTTTTGGACCAACACTAAAGTTTGGTTTTGAAAATGTATATATAGGAATCATCAATAAAAAGTTTAATTTAAAATTAAAGTTTTTTGCAATCTAACTATTGAAAATGATAATCATTACTGTTAGGAATTGAAAAAGATATGGTTGCTAGGTAGAATCCCCCCCCAAAAAAAGAGGTCTTTAAGACTTTCACGAAATTTACCAAGATAAGAATAAAAGATTTTTGCAGTCTTTCTATTGAAAACAATGATTCTTAATTTAAGGAATTGAAAAAGGTATGGTTGCTAGTTAGAATTCCAAAAATAACATTTCTCTTAGACTTTCAGGAAATTTACCAAAATTAGAATTAAGGTGTTTTGCAATTTGAGTTTTGAAAATGATCATCATTACTGTAAGGAATGGGAAAATATATGGTTTCTAGGTAGAATTAAAAAAAGGGGGCTTCAAGACTTTCAGGAAATTTACAAAATTAAGAATTAAAGTTTTTTTTGCAATCTGACTTTTGAAAATTATCATCATTACTGTTAGGAATTGAAAAAGATATATTTCTAGGCAGAATTCCAAAAAACAACAGGTATTTGAGATTTTCAGGAAATTTACCAAATTAGAATCAAAGTCTTTTGCAATTTGACTTTTGAAAATGATCATCATTACTGTTAGGAATGGAAAAATATATGCTCTAGGTAGAATTCCAAAAAATTACAGGTCTTTTAGACTTTCAAGAAATTTACCAAAATAAGAATCAAAGTTTTTTGCAATCTGACCATTGAGAATTATCATCATAACTGTTAGGAATTGAAAAAGATATGGTTGCTAGGTAGAATTCCAAAAAATAAATGGTCTTTTAGACTTACAGGAAATTTATCAAAATTAGAATCAAAGTTTTTAGCAATCTGACTATTGAAAATGATTACTGATAAAATAAGGCACCAAAAAAAGATATGGTTGCTAGGTAAAATTCCAAAAAGTAATGGGTCTTTGAGAGTTTAGGAAATTTACCAATATAAGAATCATATTTTTTAAATTTAAGTGTTCATACTAGCTGATGACATTAAAGAGTTGCTTAATTAAATGATTTCATGTTAGAATTTCAAAAATTATTGGTCTTTGATATTTTCAGGAAATTTATCAAAATTGGCACCGAAGCCAAAATTATAATTCCTTATCTTAGATTCCAAAAGCAATTCAAGTAATTCCCCATGAAAATGTAAACCACAAAATGAAAATTATACATAAAGTTCGTATCACATGTCGAGTACTTATTGTTTTAAGTTTTTTTTTGGTCCCTTAAGGGCATTTCCCCAGGGGTCATATCAAATGTCCGCTATAATTAGCAAATTAGATAAACATAATGGAACTCATATAGGAAGTTTCAGCTTCCAAACATTAATACTTCAGAAGATTTCGCATATTACCGGATAACTCGAAATACAATTTCGCTCATTATTCCGCCCTGAGGGCAAATTTCAAAATTCTGAAACCATCGGCACAGACAACTTTTATAGTGTTACTTATACCCTTAAAACAAGGTTTCTGCAACTTAAGGTGTAAGAGGAGTTCTAGCTAAATCGTTTTTTCGTTTTTTGGACCCCTAGAGGCCATGCCCTGAGGGGTCATACGAAAATTCCGACACCCTTTGTGAAGTTGCCACATAATATGTGAGTCGATTCCGGGGTTTCAACTTTCTAGCCGAAATAGCCTTGGAGATTTCTCCGACTATTGGATATCGCGAAAATTCGTTTTCGCCCATAATTTGCCCCTAGGGCGTTTGAAAGAAACTCTGAACCCCTAGCGCGCTAGTGCAGATCATACTCTAGTATGGTGCCAAGTTTCAAATTTCTACCTCTTATAGTTCCAGAGCTATCGGGGAGCACGTACGTACGTACATACGTAATAAATATGAGTATCAAGAAATAATTTGATGCATGGGGCAATAACAAGATTACCAAACAGAGTTTATGCGGTGTGAATTATCAAGGATTAATAAATAAACGGTTTTTATAAACTGGGATAAATGTTATAAATATGCGACATAACGGGTCACAATGCCACGGATAACCGACATGATGTGGTATCGTTGGAAAATCACGAATAATCAGAATACAAAAATTATTATATCAACTTTCGTTAATGATATGATTCTTATAAAAATTGTGTCTTGAATAACTCGAAAATAATTTTATACATAAACAGATACCAAAATATCGGAGCAACAATACATATCATATATTGACTGCATAAACAGGGCACAAACCCCCTGAATGAAATGAAAAGCTGAAATATAGCTATGTTAATGGGTTCTATTTGATAGGGAATGATATTTACTAACATTTCATCAATTAGTATATCTGTGTAATGCAAATTAATATTATTAACGTTAAAACATGATTTAACATTTTCGTTTACAGGATTGTACAGGAGAAATAAGGCGACTAGCTAAATTTCTAGACTTAAAATGTGATGAAAAACTTGCTCAAGACATTGCTGAAAAATGTCACTTTGATGTCATGAAAAAGGCAAAAGAACAAGACCATTATTCGTTCCTTATGCGGGAGGGAGGCGCAATGTATAGACAAGGTATCTATTTTTCTTTGAGTGGCAGAATTGTTTCAAGTATTGTGGCAAGTTTCTCATTCGATAGAGTCTGCTCATGACAATATTTTATAACAATATCCACATGCTCATTTTTTGCTTGTCTGTCGGAATTTTAACCTAAGTTGGTGGGGATCGCGCTAGTATAAAGCAACCCCGTCACTGGATATATATAACCTCAAGGCAGTATATCGTGCTTCATGGCCGAAAAGTTGTGTCTGAGCTATATTGGTTATTTGTTTTTTTTTTCTTTTGAGGTCAGCATTTGTTATTGGCATGTTGATAGATTACTTCAAACATGTTAATCGAGATTAGTGAAATTTTACCTCAAGCTGCGAGTTGATACATTTGTATTGCTGTTGAGTTGTCCCAATCTCATCTGTAGTTAAAACTGATAATAAATAACTTTATTAAATGGTAAGGAATTTTGCTTTTCGTTCATTGGTCGAGACAGCATTTCCTTGCTTGTCCTCAGAGTGAGTAGACCTCACGCGAGGTCTACTCGGGATTTTTACTTGACCAAACAGAGACGTCATTTCATTATAATGAACCAATCGAATTTAACGTACGTCAGTGTGACATCTGTTGCAAACAAAAACGGATGAACTTTTCGTTACCGAGTGCGAGAAGTCGTTGAACATAATTATATTTAAAAAAAGAATTCTATTCATGCAAGAAGAGTATGCCGTTAATATTTACCAACAAATTTAAAACCCACAGGTTATGAATGAGAATGAGTTGTTTGATCGCATTTATAACAAATATGAACCATTTTTTTACAATAAAAAACACATATGACTTTTTTTGCTAAATATAGCGAGAGAATATTCTTTTCTTTTTACTTACTGTCTGGGGACAAGTATAAAAATGCTGTTATTACAATGCCACAAAACAAAGAGGGAAAAAAACAAAACAAAACAATATAAAAGACAAGACAGATAGAAAAACAACCCGTCTATCATTTAATAAAGCATTAATTGACTTTTAATTTCGGTCTACTCATGACTATACGGACCTGGTCAAGGATTGGATAACCTCGGCCGTTGGCCTCGGTCAACCAATCTTGACCAGGTCCGAATAGTCATGAGTAGACCTCATTAAAAGTCAATAATTGTATAAAATACCGAAGTTACTGTGAATTTAAATTCTGCATATGCGCATTTCGACAACTTATGTCTCTTCAGTGCAGATAAAATCTAAACGTTTGAAAGGCCATAAACTCAAAGATGTTTAAAAACTGATAGAGAACAATTAACCAATATGATCTAAATGTAAAGCCAAAATCAGCTAAGGACATTTAGCTTTGCATGAGGGAGATACTGCTGAATTTTCAACAAAATATATGGTATGGGGTTCCTCGTTGTTTTGAAGACCGTACGGTGACCCCTAGATGCTTTGTTTGGGTCGTTTTAACCTGGATATAGCCGACAAAGGGAGTAATAGACAATACAGCATATAATATTGGTTATCACATTAATGATAAAACAAGTTTAATAAAAGTTGAACGCATGTATTTTAAGTGGCGTTTTTGCTATTCCGGATTTTGCCCTGTCCGTCCTTTTTCAGAATTTCAAAATTATAGTCTCCCTTTGTTGCTCACACCAAAGGTGAACACGATCGCTTGTTAAAATTTAAATTGATCATCATCAGTTTAATTTGGACAATGCAACCTCCAAAAAGAAACAGGAAAGCTACCAAGAGACACATTGCAGCACAGGATGGTGGAAATTTGAGGAACAATAAAAAGGCAAGAAGAATAAAATCACGTAATCAAGCTGGTGCTGATCAAGGACATCCGAGGTCATCTCATGACAATGGAAGATCCAGCCTCATTGATGAACCAGCGGTTGCAACTTATTCAACTGGGAATACATCTACCCTTAACAGGACTCCTGAATCTTCAGTTCTAGCCACAAATGTTGGAAATATTGAGCCGGTTAACCATGATTTAGTCATACCGACTTCAACACAGCCTGGCCCCAGCGGTCAATTCATTAATAGTGTTTATGGTACAGATATTCCAGCCACTAATACTCAGCTTGTTTCAACTGCAAATATACAGCTTGTTCAGCCTCCATATGCTACAACTACGTCACAGTCTGGTCCCAGTGGTCAAATTGTGTCGGCAACAAGCAACACTGTAGTTCCAACTGCACGTGGCAGTGCTGAGTTTGATTCGACTGCAAGTGGTAGCGCTCAGTTTGACTCGACTGCAAGTGGCAGTGCTCAACTTGTTCAGCCCCCTATCGCTTTGGTTCCACAGCAGAATCCAGGCATAGCTTTACCAGCAGGTACGGATAATAACAATTCAGCTAATGAGAACTTTGTTTTGTTAAATCCGGGGGCATCTTTACCAGAAAACTATGTCCCGGAAGATTTTGGTAGTATTTTTGATCCTTTTTCTGTTCATATACCAATGAAAATTAAAGAAAAAATTTGGAGGGGGGACTTCATACAGTTGAGTGTCTTGCTAAAATCCGCAAGAGACTTAACTAACGACTCTTTTTTGGACGGGGAATTTGTTTTAAAGGGGGTTGTACTTACAGTGGTTAATAAGAAGCCAGAACAAATTCAAAATATTCATGTATGGACATCTGCGTTCATAATTTACATGAGTATTTTGCTAGAAAAATGGCCTTTAAGAGCACAACAATATTTGAAATACATGCAAAGCGTTAGATTAGCCGCATCGAAAATCAGTGGTTGGATTGCCTACGATGAGCAGTACATGCTCAAGAAGGCAAGATACCCGGCAACATCTTGGGGTCTCATCGACCAAAAGCTGTGGGTTCTATGCATCGCAACACCCCAACAAAGACCTTTTTCTGGTACTTCGAAGCCCCTTTCCATAACAAAGTCTGATGTCGTCAACA
>MJUU01005493.1:0-13308 GCA_002080025.1 Modiolus philippinarum
CAGTTAACAGGAATGGACTATATTCATTCTTTTTAACAGATTCAGTCATGCATAAATTGTAGTTTACAGACTGCATCCAAAGCATGCATTGCTGTTGTCATCCCAAATTGCACCATACATACCAATATGGTTGCTAAGAGACAAGTCAGTAAGCTGGAATGAACTTTAGCCATTCTACCTAACCAAGTCATTCATGTGTAAAATGTAAGTCAGAGACAGCATTCGAAGCATGCATTGTTAATGCATCATACATACCAATATGGTTGATATGGGTCATGTCAGTAAGCAGGAATGGACTTTAACCATTCTACCTAACCAAGTTGTTCATCCATAAAATGTAGGTCAGAGACAGCATCCAAAGCATGCATTGTTGTTGTCATCCCAAAATGCATCATACATAATATGGTTGATGTGGGTCATGTCAGTAAGCAGAAATGGACTTTAACCATTCTACCTAACCAAGTTGCTCATGCGTAAAATATAGGTCAGAGACAGCATCCGAAACATGCATTCCAGTTGTCATCTCAAAATGCATCAGGCATACCAATATGGTTGATGTGGGCATGTCAGTATAAGCAGGAATGGACCTTAACCATTCTATTTAACCGGACGCGGACACAGACACGGACACGGACGCAGACACCGACGGTATCACATGAGGTGAGCTAAAAATTATCCAATTGGTGTAAATTACGAGAAAAAGTCTTCTTGAAAAGGTATCATTTTTTTAACAATTCCTGCATCATTTTGATTGCTTTAAAGGGAGACAATTCACCTTTGAGATTTGTCCAACCACATCGTAAGTAGATACCATATCACTGACTACCTGGTCCCAGTCAGTCGTACAAAGTAAATTATTAATGTCTTCAACAGGAACATATGATGGCATTGACATGTTTAATAAAATATTCTTCCCACAAAAATCCTCCATAGATGTACTGGAGAAAACTTCTGTCATCTAAAATGGAATAGTTAAAAAGTTATCAATAAAATGTTTTAACAATATATTTTATAGATGTACATAAGAAAATCCCTTTTATATGCAAAATTTATTATATACACTTCACTATGTACGATATTGAGCATAAAACAATATACAGTAATCAAAACATGATGATTTCTTGGCATTTATATTAAAAAAAAGTCTCTCATATGATTTTTCTGGGTATTTTAAAACATATGGACAAGAGGTGAGACCTCTTAAGAGCTTCAAAAACATTATTAATAATTTAAACATCTTGTATACTTAAAGTTGTTACCATATTCTGATCCTTCATCATATCAAACAAAGACTGTGTGATTTCTGGTGTATATTTCATAACATACTTTAACATCTCGTCCATCTTAGCCATAGAACTGGATTTATCTGTAAATATAAAAAAGATTTACATCTCATTCTTACTTATGTAAATAAAAAAATACAATTTCACTCACAAATATGGAAAGAAAGTAAAATTTGAACCTTTTTATTGACATGTAACAAGTTTCACAGGTTGCCAAATGGGAATTATGTGTATTATCCAGCAACAATATAGTCAAATGAATATAAAATAATAATATTTTTACTCATTTCCCTTTCTATTTTATTAACTTTTCATTAATACCATTTTCAACAAACTGCAAAAACAATGTACCAGTAAATAAGTATATTAACATGCAGTAGTCTGATGTGTTTTCAGTAAAATCAAATTGTGACCATTAAATTTCAAACTGATGACATGAAATGTTCTAGTACATCATACATGTTTGTTGTAGTTACAATACATCTTATCAATAAATTGACACATTAAGATTTTAAGTGTCTCAATAATGTCAAAACAATTGTTATTTATACAGCATTTAACCAAATAATCCTTACCATCCCCTAGTCCCATTTGTTTCATCATGTTTTCCATAAACACGTCCACAGATCTGACTATAGGTCCTACTGTCTGCCACATATCTGTCCCTTCTACGACTGGTCCAACAGTCACAATTATCATAGACCAACTGCAAATTAAAAGTTTGTAATCAAATATTATTTACTCCTCATTGGTAGATTTTATTACTATTTTCACATTTTGGCTTTTTTTATATAAAAAGTTTTACTACAGCGAAGAATATCCAGATTATTGCTTCTATTACTTAAAATTGAGAAAGACAGTAAACTTGGTGTTCACTTTGTCAGAGTGAACTTTATTATTACTACTATTTAGGGCTGTTCCAGAAAAATTGACATGGGGGGAGGGGGGTTGAAGGCACTTTTTATTGACCCCCACCACCCATAGAATTCTTTCCCATATGTACAATACAAAAGGATGAAGAAAACACAACCATCCACAGCAATTTATGTAAAGTGCCTTCAAAGGGTCCCAGACCAACATTTCTGGAACAGCCCTTAGAAAGTACTGTTTTTTCCACAATGCTGCATCATGGTTGATCATTTAAAGTCTAACAATGCTGTGTTTTGACTGCAACTGCCTATATTTCCAACTCATAACCTCCCAGCACCTAATATCAGGTTTTTAGGGGCTCAGGTTACAGGGCTGCCGGGTGCGTCCCCAGTTGGTGGAAATTGACCAATCAAAATGTCATCCATATTTTCAAACAAAATCACATACATGTAAATGTTACACTTCAAAAAACCAAAATTCATTTACCAATATACAAATCAATTTTTTATTTCATTGACTTGTGATATTAATGAAAACAAACCTCATATCCCTCATCATATTAGACACTCTATTTGATACATCAGACCATTCCTCCTTCGTAACATCTACAGAAGTCTGGGATAATACGTTATCAAACCATACAGAAGTGTCAGAGCTGAACCAGCTGGTTAAGTAGTCTGTTATGTTGATTGCCCTGGTATAAACTTCGCTGAGTTTCATTGTTGTAGGTACCATCGATGAACTCAGCAGACTTTGTAGATTCATAAAATGTGTCTCCATCTATCGAAATAAACATGAATAGCAACATCTCAAAATATTTTTTACTCAAGCAGTCCTAAGTTTGTATACATTACATATAAGCAAAAGTATGTAAATATATTTAAGGCAGTATGGTAGTTAAACAATTACAAACAAATTCAATTTCAAGTGAAAATTGGACCAAATAAGTCCCTTTCTGTGAATTCTCCTTTTCAGATTAGTTTAACAATTTAATAAATTAGGTTAAAAATCAAAAACATTTATATATATTTAGATATACATGTATAGTATCTATTCTTTCACGTCGTTTCATAGTTCTATTGTCGAAAGGCTTACATTTTTAAAAATTGAGCTTTAGAACAGAAGACCAACAATAAACAACGACTTGTAAATCATAGATTTAATCTCTTTAATTTTGAAAGTAGTTGCATTTATCATGTTTTTTAGTTTCTATCCTGTCATGGGCCTCTACAATGAATGATGTCATCAGATATGAAATCGACATTGTACGGAAATTAACTAAAGCAAAGCGTTCATAGGTGATTCAAGACCAATAATCAACATCTGCTTTTAGTAAATACTAGTTACATGGATTTAGACTATTAATATAAATTTGTTTCAGTTAAATTCTGCTACTTGAAGATAAGGTCATGACCTTTCAATATCCAATGAAATCGCAAGATCAATTTATGAAAATGAAAGAAAACACTTTGATCTCCAATGAAATGAAATTGACGAGAAGCATAAGAATTAACGAAAAAGTTATAAATTCAAAGAATGCAATACCATAATACAAACAAAACTTCAAGGTCGAATTCAATAGTTGTTTTTGATGTATTTACCTGTTTTTGAAACAACTTGGTGTCAAATGTAGCTACAATCTGTTCCAGAACAGTAGTTATCTCCTGTGTACACAGTGAGTTATCTAACTTGGCTCTGGTGGTGGTGTTTATACCTTTTACTTCTTGGATAACTTGGTGACAAACAGACATATAATTGTTTGTATTATTGTACAATGCCTGAAAAATTATGTGAAAATGCAAAAGATAAATCTAAAAGTGCAATGTAAAATCTTGGTAGGGAAATGAGATAAAATAACATCTTTTCCAATTTCTTCAACACTTTTTGCCTAAATATAGCTGAAATATTGCTAAAGTTCACTTTAGAGAATAAACAATTACAGAAAAATATACTTATTCGAAACTTTTTTCGTTCTGTTATATTTGCAACAAGTTTGATTTTGCATTACTTATTTTTGTATTCTACTGTTGCAGTTGGAGATCATTGACATCAGACAGGAATAGTTTTCTGACCAAATGAACAAAGTGGAAATGACTACCTGGAAGCCAAGTACCAATATTTAATGTACAAATTGTAATGGACTATTTGAGACTGTCAATAATGGGGTCTCAATGGGGGGGGGGTCCCTTTCCGGAAATCCTGTAAATTTATCCAATTTCCCATTTCATGGGCAGGAAAATATTTTTCTCTTTTCACAGGCTCAATTTTTGACAATTCCCGCTTCACACTTGTCATCCTTGCCAGGTTTCATGTGCTTTTTTTTTGGCCATGATCCCTTTTTCCCGCTAGCTTATATCAGCCAATCCCACTTCCCTCTCATATCCCATCATGACCTACAACAATGGAAATCAGTGAATATCGCAAGAAAATCAGTCTTGCATTTGAGCCATACAACTATTAAAATTTCCTTTGCCCCTTTGCTTCATATTCTGGCTCACAAAGATAATGTTTTACAACATCTAGATAACATATACATACTAGAACATTATCAATCTGTAACATTCTGTATATAACATCCATTGTTACATCTGGTCCATAAGACATGACAGTGTCGGCAGCTTGTCGTACTACAGAGTTGTCTTTCATTATATCACCAATATCCTGACTTGATTCTAAAATAAACAGACTTCTGATTAGTCAAGAAACTGATGAATCACTATAAAGCATTTCAAGGGTATTGCAGCCATATTAGAAAGAGGGCAGATTCTCTGGAAGGAGGAGAGAATGGTACAAAAGTACTAGAAAGTATATGTGTGTTGCTGAGAAATACTTCTGTAACCATGATAGTTTCCTGCATATTTTAAATCATTTCTACCTCTTTCCCTATCCAATATGGCTCCAATGACCATGAAATGGTCTATTCATTAAACATATACAAACATATTGTTAGTGTACAATCTAAGAGAGGAATTAACCTTACATATTAAATTAGGCATAAATTGACAAATGTACACTTTCTTCTGTCATCTTAATATCTTACTGGAAAGAAGTAATATGGGAGAGTTCGTTTCTTTTGAGAATTCATGGGTCATTTTATAGTAACAATGACATAAATTAATATTATACAAAACTTATCAACAGATCTAGGTAAAGCAATGCTGATGTAAGGAAAAGCAGCCAAATTCTATTCTAAGTGTTTGAATTTCAACGTTTATACACAAACAATACTTATAGCATAAAATAACACACTAGTCTGAACTGCCAGACATTTCAAGCACTAGGAAATCAGTGAAATCAAATTCACTATAAGTTTAAAATGTATTTAAAACTTATTGCTGATTAAAAACAAATTTTTTGCAACAAAACTTTTGCAATATAAACCTTTTAAATAATCCAGGGAAAGTTTGATCATATCAACAAACGTGTCTGTAATGCCCAGCATGGTTTGCATCGTGGGTTCTCCTATAAAGGAGGAAATTGTCTGTTGTAGAGAGTCCATAGATGTGTCTGACGTCCTGAAAAGATATACATGCATTATCAATTTTTATTGTTATGTTTAATTATAACGAGACTTTATGGCAATTTCCTTGATCATTCTAAGCATGCATTAACATACCTTACATAACAAAGAATCAATTCTATTAATAATAATAATAATAATAATAAAGGCTTTATTTCAAGAGGGTAACACAGTTAGTTACAAACTAATCTTCCCTGAGGCCCTCTACAATAATATACAAATGTATTGTAAACCATTTTAAACAAATTTGTAAATATAGCATAAGAATAGCATACTAATATAACTAATATAATTAAAAACAATTTTAAAACTCATTTGATTGTGAAACATAGGTAATCAACGATTACAAAGTTCGCCTCGTTATGGCACATGGACACAGAAACCCAATTTTCGCAAGGGTGCTCATTTACCATCCCTTATACAAAGGCTAAATGATCTTACCATGTACAGTTATGGAGACCTGAATTCCGACATAAACGGAAAAGTGACCTAATTTTGCCTGGATGCTGACCTACCGCCAAAGATGCATGCACATGCAAGGTTAGATGATCCTACCATGTACAGTTGCTTAGATCTGAACTCGGACATAAACTTTAATGCAAGTCGATCATGCGGAAAGTATAGGTCGAAGTGACCTAATTTTGCCTGGATGCTGACCTACCACCAAAGATGCATGTACATGCAAGGTTAGATGATCCTACCATGTACAGTTCCTTAGATCTGAACTCGGACATAAACTTAAATGTAAGTCGATCATGCGGAAAATATAGGTAAAAGTGACCTAATTTTGATTGGATGCTGTCCTACCACCAAAGATGCATGTACATACAAGGTTAGATGATCCTACCATGTACAGTTGCTTAGATCTGAACTCGGACGTAAACTTGAATGTAAGTCGATCATGCGGAAAATATAGGTCAAAGTGACCTAATTTTGCCTGGATGCTGACCTACCCCCAAAGATGCATGCACATGCAAGGTTAGATGATCCTACCATGTACAGTTACTGAGATATCAACTCGGACCTAAAATTAAATGAAAGCCAGTCAAGCGGAAAATTTAGGTCAAAGAGACCTAATTTTCTTAGAGGCTGTGAGATAGCCCAAGATGCATCTGCACACAAAGTTTGATGACCCTACCCTTCATAGTTGCAGAAATATATGCCCAAATGCGGACGCGGACGTAGACGTAGACGCGGACGCGGATGAGGACGCCGGGGGTACACCAATAGTCCCCCTCAACTTCGTTGAGGCAAACTAAAAATCACCATTATCAGTTTGTTGAAGAATGAACTTCTTCAAATTTCCCTTAAAGGAATTTATAGAAGGTGAATTTCTTACTCTACTTGGCAGTTCATTCCATAATAATGCCCCTGAATAAGTGAACGATTTTTTTAAAAGTTCAGTCTTGGGTTTTGGGACTTTTAAATTACCATTTACAACATTTCTCAGAGAATAAGGATTTTCTTCAGAAAGGAATTAAAATTTATTGATTAGATATGATGGCACTTCTTTTTCCAAAAAACTAACAGATATTTATGATATTTTATTCTATCATGAACTTTCATCCATCCAAGAGTCTTAAAAAGAGGACCTGTCTTAAGGTGCCAAAAAATCTGCATCAAGTATCAGTCGTGCTGCTCTTTTTTGTAGTTTTAGAATTCGGGCTAGGTCTTCATTATTACAATTTCCCCAAATAACACAACAATAATCTATCAGTGGCAAAATATAACCGTTGTAAAAAAGCTTTCGTGATTCAAGATTTAAGAATTTTTTAATTTTGGAAAGAAGGTATATTCAAGATGAAATTTTAGAGCATATCTGATCTACATGACTTGTCTAGCACAAATTTGGATCTATTTTGACTCTGTGTATTTTTTCATTCATTGAACAATGTATAGTACCATCCATGACATTAAGAAATTTCAGTATCTAATAAAGATAGCTTTTGTCTTGTGCCAACAACAGCTGTCTCCGAATGGCAGCCAGTTATAAACCCGCTCATTGAACCCTGAATCAATAAGTAAGTGCAAAATTAAGTGTGTGCGGACACAATACAGGTGTGGACACATTACAAGTATGGACACAATACAAGCATTTACACAGTTGGATGTTTAGTTGCCGAGAAAAGTGACAAAAAAGTTCACCTTGGAAAATGAAAGTAAAAAAAATCATAAAGTCATAAAAACAGTAAGTAGTACAGCAATATGGCCGAAAAAGGGAGATGCAGTATAGAACCCTTCAAAGAAGCTCCATACCAAATATGAAGTAGCTGTCGTGTGCAGTTCCTTAGAAAAATGCTACAAAAAAGTCACAATTTTGAAAACGAAAGTAAAAAAGGCACAAAGTCGGTAAACAGGAAGTGGTAATCTGATATAGCCGAAAAGGGGAGGCGCAGTATAGGACCCCATACTGATGCCCCTTTCCAAATATCAAGTGGCTGTTATGTGTAGTTGCTGAGAAAAATGCGACGAAAAAGTCACAATTTGGAAAATAAAAGTAAAAAATGCACAAAGTCGGTAAACAGAAAGTGGTGATCCCATAAGGCCGAAAAGGGGAGGCGCAGTATAGGACCCCATCTTGATGCACCATACCAAATATCAAGTGGCTGTCATGTGTAGTTGCTGAGAAAAATGTGACGAAAATATGTGTGATGGACGGACGGACGGACGGACGGAATGACGGACCGACAGATGGACTGACAGAGGTAAAACAGTATACCCCCCTCCTTCGGAGCGGGGGTATAATAACCATACATTTTGTTTTTTCACAATTAATGAACATGCCATTATCCGAACACCATTGATCAACTTCAAATAGGTCATCTTGGGCTTTATCCAAAATTTCATTTAATGATTTTCCAGGAATATGCATTGTTGAATCATCTGCATACATATCAGTATCACAAGCTTTAATATACAAAAGTAAATGATTTATATACAAAATTTACAACAGGGGTCCAAGTATTGACCCTTGTGGAACACCATATTTAATATAAGATATATCAGATTGAACAACTATTGGTTGAGACATAGTCACATGACCTGAAATAATCTGGATGTTTTGGCTCTTAATTGTTGTAAGTAGTGAATAATATTATTACTCATTAGTGATTCAATGGTGAATAACCCCAAAAATTACAACGTCCATAGAATAATCCTTTTATTCAATGGTGAATAACCCCAGAAAATTACCATGTCAATGTAATAACCCTATTATTCACCTGTGAATAATCAGAAAAAGTTACAAAGTCTGATGAGTAACCCTTGCACGGTTTACAATTTGGAAAATTCACTTATTCCGAGGGCCATAATCATATATCTAGATTTGAACTGGTAAATGAACATAACAATATTCCTCCAGAAAATGATGTCCAAATGTAAGCCAAAATAGTGTCCTTCCTGTAATATATTTCATTGGAAAATCCAAGAGGACAATATTTCATGATCATCATGTGTTTATTCCGTCCTCAGACTTTTTCATAGGTAACAATTGTAAAGACGGACAGCATTTTGTGGCGGACAGTATTTCACGGCGGACAGTATTTCACAGTGGACACTATTAAATGTTACATGTTAATCAAACATATCAATTTTCAGTAAGACAAGCAAAGTTTTACAATAGTTACAATTTTTCATACTGACAACTTTCTGCGTAGATTATATGTTTTGTTGTCTCACTGATATTTTTCTAAATATTTCTCTTAATTTTATAAAACATGTATATATTGATCATCCCTCCAGAATGTGATTATACTCCTGGTTCTTATAAAACATGTATATATTGATCCCCCCTCCAGAATGTGATTATACTCCTGGTTCTTATAAAACATGTATATATTGATCACCCCTCCAGAATGTGATTATACTCCTGGTTCTTATAAAACATGTATATATTGATCACCCCTCCAGAATGTGATTATACTCCTGGTTCTTATTAAACATGTATATATTGATCACCCCTCCAGAATGTGATTATACTCCTGGTTCTTATAAAACATGTATATATTGATCACCCCTCCAGAATGTGATTATCACCCCTCCAGAATGTGATTATACTCCTGGTACTTATAAAACATGTATATATTGATCACCCCTCCAGAATGTGATTATCACCCCTCCAGAATGTGATTATACTCCTGGTTCTTATGGCATTGCATATTGCTATAACTTAAATGTTTTGTAGCAATGCTGTAAAATTCTGATTTTCATTCTATTTTCTTCTCTATATATAATTTCTTTATTACCATGATTTTTGGACAGAACATTTTATTTGATCCTAATTTTTCTCTGTAGTCCTTGTTTTGGTTTGTTGATACATTTATTCAACAGACATGTCTTTCTTGGAGTTTGTAATTACTCTCCGTACTATAAACTGTAATCTCGCCCCATATGTATTTTTGATTGCGTTTTTACTTACAATTGATTTAACGCTGTCATGTCACCACTTAATAATGCCATAGTTATATTGGTCAAATCGGGGATGGACTGTAACTGTGTCATCCACGCCAGATCTGAAGAGTTGGCAAACAGACTGAACACCGAGGACAAACCATTATTTAACAATGCTGTCCAATTTGTATTTACTCCTGTAAATAAAAAACATAGTTAAAAAGCTGAATTAATAGCATTGAAAGGATTGTATCATTTATTACACAAAGGTAATTCTTGGAACATTTTTCATACAATTTATCCACTTCAATTTCAAGTACTGTAAAATTAAATCTCAAGACAAATGAAATTGTTTCACCATATAATTTTATTATTTACAAACAGATTTATCTACTGTACAATGCACAGAGAGCTTTGAAACATCTTTGTATCAGTTTGTGAAAATAATTCGTCCTTCCACAGCCCTGACCAGCAAAAACTGCTATGTCCAGCATATTTATGGTATGTGATGGTCCCAAGACTGAATATACAATAATGAACATTTCTGTTAATGATTTACCTACAGGGTAGATAGGCATAACAGTTATTTGGTAAATGTCTCATAGGAAATTCTCTTCGTGCAAGTTTTTGAATGATTATCTCCAAATTATCATTAAAGTCCGAGTTAAAACCCATTCAAGGAATTTTGTTGAAAAAATAAATATATAATACTAGAAACTTCTTGAATTTTTATAAACATCATGAAATTGTAGAAACACTCTCATACCCAGTTATTTTGAGTTTGTAAACAAGTATATCTAGCAGCGATCAATGTTGCTCAACTTTTTTTAGCGTGCTAGGGGCCCTCTTGATCTCGCTTGAGGGGGTGAATATTGTTCACCTCTGGTTGAAGACATTCAGGCAACATCAAAATGTGGACAGGAATAAAAGCCCTGTCCTTGATAAACTGGAGTGTTATATGCATCGTGTGAGTTTTTGTCACATGTACATTCACTCCATATCCTTTCATTTTTTCTATATACGAGCTGTGTGATCACCAAGATTAATGTCAGTAACTATTCAATTATTTACCTGAACCAACTTGTTGTGAAATTACTTTCACTTGCTGAAACAAGGCTTTAGTCTCATTCCACATTGCCAAGTTTGTAGAATACCTATGTACAAGTGGCTCTACAAATGTCATTAAGTCGTCTATGCTGAAATAAATAAAACATGCCTTGTCAAGCTTCATCTACTTATTGTTATGAATTAATATGAAGCAACTACTAATGAACATATTGACATATTATTTTTATCGTGTTTTAGCTAAGATTTTGAGATTATTAGTCACTTTTGTGAATCGAATTTAGCATGCCACTCTGTGAAGATAATAATTTGATTATTTATAATTTTCCATATTTTGCTTGCATTTTATTCTTCATGTTACAGTAAGAAATTGATATTCATTTAAATGACCTATTATTGTTTCTTTTGCTATTTAATATTTAATTTAAAGAGATGACAGCATCTATCACTGTCTGATGGATTCATTTCAGAGTTTGGACAGTGTTCAAACATACTGCATTTTAACTCTCTATAACTTAGTTCAATTTTCTATAATATTTTGTAGGTAATAAAGAAATTATTTTTCAAAATATCAAAACAAATATTATTTTTACCAAAAAGTCTTCGCATGGAGAGAAATATTTCATCCTGTTGGTGGGAATGTTATTTTACGTAATCTATTAAAATTACCTGCCACTTGAGATCATATAATATACGAGTCTATTTGAATAAAAAAAGATGTTATTCTAAAAATATTTCTGAAACTTTTAACATGCCTGAAATTCATGCACTGATGAGCCCCATGCATCTTGATTTTCACTATGATCTCAAATTATGGCTTGTCATCTTTTTGAAAAAATGTCTTTTATAACAATAAATATATACTAACCTCTGGGTGTCTAAACCTCCCATTTTATTAATGGTTTCTAAATAAGCAGGAATATTATTCAACAACTCCTTCATGTTTTTCAGATCGGCAGAACTCAGCATAGCACTTAATCCTGAAGTCCCAGACAACAATTCCACCATTGCGGCTACATCATCTAGTCCACTTGCTAGCGTATAATCATTGGTCAGTGATGTTAAAGATTTAGCCTGTTAAACAGATTTAATAAATATGGGAAATTCTGTCACATAAAAATAATGTAAGTTGTATTAAGTGAATATTTGTCAATTCAGCCACAAAAAAAATTGTTATTGAACTTTACATCAATAAGGGATCTCCTTGTTCTTATCATCAGTAATATATAATTACAAAAGTTAAATCTTGTTGAAAACTAAAAATATTTACTGGATTTCAAAATATCCATACACATTGCTTATTTCAAGGAAAATGATGTGCCAACTGTAATCTAAATCAGTATCATAATTATCCCCGCACTTTCAAATGAAAGTTCGGGGATATTGTCGTTGGCCTCGTCCGTCCGTCTGTCCCTCTGTCCATCCGTCACACATCCTTGCGACGCAAACTCCTCCTACATTTTTGGATTTAGGGTTTTAGAACTGTTGCATATATGCTGCAGATGCGCAAAAAGCTTTCGGATTTTTGATACTGGTCTTGATGCAAACAAGAGGCCCCAAGATGACCATTTTGACACATGTGGCATGCGATGCGAACTCCTCCTACATTTTTGGATTTAGGGTTTTAATTTTGTTGTAGAATTGTTGCATATGGTCTGTAGATGCGCAATAAGCTTTCGGATTTTTGATATTTATCTTGATGCAAACAAGAGGCCCAAAGATGTCGATTTGACAAAGACCACAAAATGTGGATTGTGACACATATGGCATGCGACGCAAACTCATCCTACATTTTTGGATTTATTGATTTAATTTTTGGCAGAATTGTTGCATATAGTCTGTAGATGTGCAATAAGCTTTCAGAATTTTGACTCCGGTTCCAACTTTGGTAAATTTCTTGAAACTGTCAAAGACTGATATTTTTGGTCATTTTGGTATATAATCTTATATTTTGGCAAGTATTTGGAAAAAAATAAAAATTCTGAAATTTTAGAATTCGAAAATGTGATTCCAATTATGGTAAATATCCTGAAAGTCTCAAATACCACTTATTTTTTGGAATTCTACCTAGCAACTATACTTTTAGCATTTGTTTTGATCAGGTTAATCATTTTCACCAATTGGATTTCAAAAATATTTGATTCCAATTTTGGTAAATTTCCTGAAAGTGTCAAAGACCAC
>MJUU01005493.1:17866-29601 GCA_002080025.1 Modiolus philippinarum
GGTTTGGGTTCATACTTAACTTTTTCAGGGAATCTAATCAAAGAGTCAAATATGGCGGGAATACTTTCAATACTTCTCTATGAATAAACCCAGAGAGCATCGAATGCACATCAGATATGCCTAAGTTCAGTATGCCAATCCCGTTATAGTCATTAAATTTGCATGTATTTGAAGAATCAGGGAAATGCTAATATTTGAAGATAATGTACACCCTAAGACCTTGAATCTATGCACTTTGACCTAGATTCATTTTCTGTATTTTTTCAAATGATCACTGTTCTTTTGATTTATTTCATACAAGAATATGACCCTTTTTATTATGTTATGAAAGGTTCTGAGCTCATTTCATTGGCTAATGTAGGGGCTAGCTTTTAATGGAACCATGTTGAAACTTTTTTCTCTCTGAATCAGTGCACTTGACCAGAGACACATGTCTATGACATGACTAAGTATCCAGTATGGCAAGGCCAAATGGACAAAAGAGCCATTTTTATGAAATTCATGTTTCAATTAATTTTCTAACATTATATTTTTTAATATTAAGATATTATTTCTTTTATTACAAATTCATTTTAAATATTACAAAATTAATTTATGATATAAGAACACAATTTTTTTCTAGAAAATAGTGTTATTTCTAATATTACAAAAACATTTATCAATATTAAGAATTCCTTTGATATTATCCAAAAACCAATTTTTAAAATTAGAAAATGATGCTTTAATATAGTAATTTTTTTTCTTTTGCATTAGAAAATGTTTCTTTAGTATTAGTGAAATGAATTTCTGATTAAAGAAAATACATTTGATATTCCAATATTAACAAGTGTGGACCCAAATTGATGTCTCGCCCGTCCCTGCTTGATCGCAAAATTGATGTGAAAACTCAAACTGCCTAAATCAAAAAACTTAACATGTTCACTAGACTGTGAAATTAGATTAAGGGACAAAAGCAATATAGCAGATTGTCACATATCACCCAAAACCAAAATTCCAAATATCAATGACCTACCACTGATAGATACGGAAAACCAAACATGTTCACTAGACCATGAAAATGAGGTCAAGGACTAAAGCCAAATAGCAGGCTGTCATCTTCAATCTCAGACAAACCCACATGCCAAATATTATTGAACTTACATTAATAGATACTAGGAAACTTAACATGATCACTGGACCATGAAATTGAGGTCACAGACAAAAGCCATATAGCAGACTGTCATGTACTATGCAAGACCAACATATAAACCAAATATCATTGACCTACAACTTATAGTTACTGAGAAAATGACCTAATCACAACAACTTAACATGCTCACCAGACCGTGAAATTGAGGTCAAGGGCAAAGGCAATATGACAGACTGTCATGAACAACCTAAGACCAACTTACATACCAAATACCAATGACCTACCACTTATAGTTACTGAGAAACTAAACTTAGCACAAAACTTAACATGTTCATTGGACCATGAAATTGAGGTCACAGACAAAAGCCATATAGCAGACTCCCATGTACTACTCAAACCAACCTATATACCAAATATCATTCTCCTACCACTTATAGTTACTGAGAAAATGACCTAATCACAAAAACTTAAATGCTCACTAGACCGTGAAATTGAGGTCAAGGACAAAAGCCATATGACAGACTGTCATGTACTAGCTAAGACCAACTTACATACCAAATACCATTGACTTACCACTTATAGTTACTGAGAAACTAAACTTAGCACAAAACTTAACATGTTCATTGGACCGTGAAATTGAGGTCACAGACACAAGCCATATAGCAGATTGTCATATACTACTCGAGACCAACCTATATACTAAATATCATAGACCTACCACTTATAGTTAATGAGAAAGTGACCTAATCACAAAAAACTTAACATGAAAGTTTACGCCGTCGCTGCCGTCGCCGTCATACTTTGTACGCATATGTCTCGCTTTCCGCGACTCTCGTCGCGGGCGAGACAAAAAATGTGAATAAGTTTTCAGGATTTTCTAATATTACAAAAGATTCTTATATTAGAAAATAATTTTCAATATCACCAATTCATTTTTTATATTAAAAGAATTTACTTATATTAGAAGTTCAGTTTTTTTTTATGAGAAAATGAAATTTTAATATACTGTTTTTCTTTTTATTAACATTGAAATTCATTTATCAATATTGTAAAAAAAAATCAACTTCTTATATTAGAAAATAATTTTTAATATTAAAAATAATGTCATTTCTACTTTGAAAAAAATACTAATTATTTTTTCTAATACAAAAAAAAATAATTTTTATTTTTTTCTAATATTAAAAAATAATTTTAATATTAGAAAATGATTTTCTAATAATATTAAAAATGATTTTTTTAATATTAGAAAATGAGTTTATAAAATAAAGAATACCTTAATTTTCTGATATTAAGAAATGAATTTCTAATATTACATATTACAAAATGAATTTCTTATATAAGAAAAATATCATTTAATATTGGACAATCTTTTTTTAAATATTGAAGAATCAATATATCAATATCAATATAAGAAATCCAGTTCTTTTTAAGAAAATGAATTTGTTTTTTTTTCTTCTTTAAATATAAGAAAATCAATTTCTAATATGAAAATTGATTTTCATATTTCAGAATTTTTTTTTAAAGTAAGAACACAATTTCTTTTATAAAAAAAAGATTCTCTAATGTTAAAAATGAATTTCAAATATAAAAAAAATAGCCTCAGTGATGTCCGACTGTCCATTTATGCTTGCCATAACCCAGGCTCAATTTTCATACCTTCAACAAAAAGTGGCAGGACACCCTAAGATGTGTTCATTTATCTGTCTGTTCAGCTTATTTATCAAAATTTCCAACCAATAACTTTTAAATTGTGTCCTTGAAACTGCCAGTGTTTTAAAGCGATGATAAATCATGCTCAAAATTCTGTCTATGACATTTTGACTTTGTTACCAATTTTACTGGAATAACTTACCACTCTGAATATTGCAGCAATATCTAATTGTTGTTGTACCATGTTGACTATTCCCGGTATAGCATTGTCAGGGATGCCACAAAGTTCCTTGGAGACAGCTGTCAAGTTGACATATTTAGGGAAAAACATGTAAGTTTTCAACTTTGTTGGATCACATACAATCCCTCTGAAGTCTATGTAACCGGTTGTTATGGAATTCAGCAACTGTATAATAAAGTGATACAATTGTGAGTTTATGTTTATGTACTTTGTGTTAAGTTTGAAATGAAGAAAAAGTGCAGTTCATTCAAAGATTAAAAATAAAGACTTTGAAAGTGTTTCTTGTGCAATACAAAAGAAATTGAAAGTGTTTCTTGTGCATTAAATACATTTCTGTTATTGTTTACACTCCGTACTTTAATTGTTTTTAAGGATGGTCACTCCCAAAATTTATATAATGAGAACATGAATCAAATATTATTCTAAGCAAACAAAAATTGTTAGGTCAGTGTGCCCATTGCTTTGTTTCCTATCTTTCTGTATACAATTTTTTGAGGTGCAAGTACCTGAAATTTTTGCGGGAAACTTGTGTTATCTAGACTTTTCATGTACTTTGCATTAAAGCAATACATCAAGAATATTAAGAATTTCATTAATTTTGTGAAAAGTCTAAGCCATCATATTTTTAAAAGAAAAGCGAAGGTCAGAGTGCAAAATTTTCTAATGCATCATGGTGATAAAATAAGAGAGTTCCATTTCAAAAACACGTGATACTAAAAAAATAAATTCAGTAGTAATAGTAATGAAGTAGATTGAAAATATGTAATTTCTTTAACCACCCCACCCCCCATCAAGAAAAAATAAATAATAGTAAAAAAATAAAACTTTAATTGTACTTACCTCAAAAATATTAACAGTTGACTCTAAAAATGCATCTGCAATTGTAGAACTCATTACACCCAGGTCTTGCACTAAAATTTTTCTTACTTTGTCTGGGTCTTTGAAAAAACTTTTTACTTTCATAGTATCATTACCTTAAAAAAATAAACTGCATATTTAAAAGCGAAGACCTATTATAGAGTTTTCTGGATTTCTGCAACAACGATTCAAAGATACAAATTCACTAAGAACATTTAAAGCGAATTCTTAAAACAACTGAACAGATGATGAAACATAAAGATATATATACTTGGTCATAAATATGGAATATTCGTATCTTCTGAACCCAGGTGTGATTTATCGATTGAATGATATGGGTTTAACATCACTCAGCAGTATTTCAGCTATCTCATGACAGTCAGTTCAAGTGGTGGAGGGAGCTGGAGTGCCCAGAGAGAACCACCGACCTTGGGCAGGTAACTAACATACCTTATCACTTAAAGTTTGAAGTTTGGAAGCATTACTAGTATTCACAAAAGTGTGTTAATTAAAGTATAATATTTTGCCTTAAACATTGCTTTCTAACTGTTGAGTACGAAAGTTTTTGCTACGAATCTCTCAGACCACTCCTTCGACCCGTTCTGCAACCCACTTTTTGGTGAAAATGGGACATTTTCTAAATCAAATATCGGGTCTACACTTATTTCCCAAAGATGTAGTTTTATATATATATATATTTATTCTCTAAACACCAAGTTACAATGGTATAGAGATGCCCATCGTGTACAAAATGATTTATGTGAAAATTTTAGCGATTTTTAAAGGATAATTTAAATTTATGAAAATAAACAGCCCTTAAATATCACAGGCATTCTCAACAAAAATCTTTCCATATATATGACCAAGAATATATCGTAGAATGTGATACATTGTACGTATATTACGTTATATGCAGCAGATTTTACAGAATTGTAAACTAAGAGTATTTATTATATCTATTAAACTGAGTTATAATTCTGTAGAGAGCAGTGTGGAGCTCCGATTTTCACAACATCAGGCAATTTGGAAAAACTTTAGTGAGAGACGATTACTTAAGATTTAGACTAAAAATCGTATTAACTGATAACTTAAAAAGTACTCCCAGCATTTAGCGGTAACTGCCTGGAAGATAATGACCATCATATATAGAAACGCATTTTAAAAAGTCGATATTAACTACTATAGACAAGACAGAAAGTACCTAAAATGTTATTAAAAGTTGCATTAGTTGATGTATCTGCCAGGATTTCAGCTAACTTTATTCCTGTTTCCATGGAATCCAAGGCGTCAAGTGTGGTCTGTCTAACCAAAAATGGTTCCACATCTGATACCAATGCTGATAACCTGTACAAAAAGTAGTGATACATTTTGTATATTCTTTGCATCTTCTCTTGCAACAATTAGCCAATGTTTTTCTTACCAGTTTAGCAGAGAATACGTATGCAAAAAATTTTTCATTAGCATTATTTAGCCAGAATTTTTGTTTTAATCAGATCTGGAGCAGAAATTATTCTTCGTTTACACGTTTTAAACAAAAACAATATTTCAAGTAACCGGAACCAGTAGTAACATATTATTCTGATCAGTGTAAGTTAAAACATTTTTTTAGCAAAATCTGAGGTTGGATAGAATTACCATACTGTAAGTTTTCATACAATATCAGTATCAGTAACTAACAAAAAAATCACCACTCTTTTTTCTTGAGTGATGTCCTTCAGATCAAATATGGCGATAGCAACGCCACTGGACTTGTCCAAAATGCAATTAAAGTTTTGATGCCTAACACGTTCTTTGGTAAAGCAGAGATATGGGAAGATTTGGAGTAAAACCATGTTAATACATATTACTTACTTGGCAGATTTTGTGAGTCTGGCTTCTAAGGCTTCTCGTTCTTCACATGCATTTTCAATATTACAGATGGCAGACTGAAGAAATGGCACTAGACCTGCACTTGGCATGGCATGAGGAGCATATGAACCTGTTTTGTGGACAAGTACTTTTAGAGTAACAAAATACTAAAAGATATTTTTAACCTTAACCTCATATTTTTATTAAAATGCATTTTCAGTAGCCTACAATATATTTTATATATACGAACAAAAGTAATAATTTTTCGACCTTGCAAGTTATGGCTATTGAGTTTATTCCGCTGAACTGTCACATAATCTAAACGCTAGTCTGCTGGTGAAATACTTATGCAGAATAGCAAGAGAAATCAACTGACCAGAGTTGAAAGCATACCTTTTAAAAATATTGCCCCAATAGATTGTTCTTTGTTCCATTCAATATTGCATAATTTTTGTTACTTCACATTAAATTTCAACTTATTTTGATGTGGATTTTTGTTTAAATATCAGACATGCACATTTTGCAATTCATTATTTTCGTGTAATAAATCGTCCCAACCATTGATAATATAAGGTTTTAACACCATTTTCAGTACTATTTTATTCATTTTGTTCTTGTTTGCCGATCGACAAATACTAGTAGATATATCACCATGTATTTATCACTATCTGCCTGCGTCTTGTGCTCGTCTGTCTGCCTGTTCGTCCTTCCGTCTGTATGCCGCACTAAAATTCAAAATTGCATTCTTTCAAACATACTTACATGTTGGCTGATCGGTGGGAGGGATTGCTGATCTGATTAATGCTACGATGATAAACGTCAAAATTGGCCATACTATCTCTAACAGTAAAATATGCTGAAAATATAAGAACATTGGCCATACTGTCTCTAACAGTAAAATATACTGAAAATATAAGAACATTGGTCATATTACATGTATCTCTAACAGTAAATTGTGCTGAAAAAAGAAAGAAAAGTGGCCATATTATCTCTATCAGTAAAATATGCTGAAAATGGAAAAAAAATGGCCACACTATCTCTAACACTGAAGTATGCTGAAAGAATTAACAAAAAAAATTAACACACTATCTCTAACAATAAAATACGCTGAAAATAATTTGTAAAGGCTCAATGGAAACAAGTGTCTCGCCTACTCACCCTGCTTTCATTATAATAGGCCTATATTAAGATATGGTTGCTAAAAATTCTAATAAATAACTGGTCTTTGAGAGTATCAGGAAATTTACCTGAATGGGATAAAACAATTTTGAAAGCTTCCCATTGAAAATATTTGTTTTGACTAAGCATGGTTGCTGATAAGAATTCCCAAAAGTTGCTCGTCTTTGAGACTTTCAGGAAATTTTCCAAGCTTGGAATCAATTTTTTTTTTTGAAAAATAACGTTTGAAAAAAATTGTGTTGGCTTAAATTCATCCAAAAAATCATGGTTGCTATCAAGAATTCCTAAGCATTGACCGTCTTTGAGAGATGCAGGATATTTACCGAAATACGAACCTTATTTCTTTATTCTTACGTTTCCAGAATTACGTCTGATGTGAAAACAACGGCAGTAGAATACCGAAGGAACAAAGGGGTGATATTCACAAAAATCGAAGTCCAAAGACAGGGCAAAAACGAGAACACAGAAAACAATGACGTTCGACACAAAAACAATGACGCCTAAAAGCGCTAAAGTATCTGATTGTATGCAAAAATTTCAAATATTATTAGTCTTGGACATTTTCAGGAAAAATTTACCAAAGTTGGAACCGAAACAAAATTCTGAAAGCTTATTGCGTATCTAAAGACTATATGCAACAATTCTACATCGATTAAATGTCCAAAGTTCCAATTTTGTTTAACTTGATATAAAGACCAAAAGTGAACATTTAGCAAAATCTATTTATGCGGAAAATATAGGTCAATGTGGCATTATTCTGGTATGGATGTTGGGCACTACTAAAGATGTAACCACTTACTCATCATTATCATTCTATGACATGTAGGTGCTGAGATATGGTACAAAAAAAATGATCGAAAAAAACTAAGTCCAGCTAATGGCAATATACGAGAAATTGAATTTAAAAAAAAATTGGGATTCAATAATGAAGTTGAATATTGTGTCAAAATTAAATTGATATTGAGTGAGAAATCAGAAAGTTATTGAAGTTCAAAAAAGTTTAACATTTTGGTCGACCACGCGAACGACGGAATCTATTGTCGCTATGTCTCGTCTTCGCGACATTCATCGCAGGCGAGACAGATAACGGCCATGCTATCTCTAACAGTAAAATATGCTGGTTTAAAAAAAACAACCTTGATCATACCACTGTAAACCAACTTATTTTCGCGGATACTTTATTTCACGTTTTGTCCCTTCTAGTGAAGTTCGCGGTGACTAATTTTCGCAATTTTCCTTTTTTCTTTTTCTGCTAATGCATTTATTTAAGAATAAGAACTATTCACGGCGATTTATTTTCGCGATATTTTCACGCACGCGAAAGTCACGAAAATAAGTTGGTTTACAGCATCTCTGTAACAGTAATGTATGCTGAAAAAATGAGAAAATCGGCCATACTATTTCTCTACCACTAAAATAGACTGAAAAAATAAGAAATTTTGCATGTGGAACAATTAGAAATTTTGCATGCGGAACCAGCTTAAACAAATTTCATCAATCTTCAGTAATGATCATTTTGGATATTTATTTATTTTATTTCTTTTTTCTTTCATTATTCATTTTTTTGTTTGATTAGTTACTTCTGAATTTTTATTATTGCTTTAAACCCATTAGAATCTAGATTCATTCACTGAAAACTCCACTTCAAACATAAAGAAAATTCTTCATTTCGAGCAGAAATAGAATTTCTGACAAATCAATTACAACTGTAAGCCATTTCAGTTCTATTCATATTTTAATAGTAACAGTTGCATCATTTAATCTTTTTGCCATGTTGCTTCTTTATAGCGCTGCCAACTAGAAGTTTTAGTAAAACCGATATGGAACTCCAGTCATTGCATTATATGAGGTGATTGCTTAAAATGCCCTATTATGGATTGCTTAGGATGTAAATGAGATAACATTTAAAGTTTTCTAAATACATTAACAAATCTACTGCNTGATCTTGCTTTTGTTCTTCATTTTCAAATTATTTTCACTGATCAGACATAAATTTTGAAACAATAGCTTTAGATATAAAATGATTTGGGAGTATAAATTTAAAGAGAAATCATCTTAAATCCAAGCAAACGGTACTTCGGATGTATAATATAATCACTATGTTTATCTGTCTGTCTGTCCACCCGTCCATTCGCCCAAACTTTATAAACGCAACTCTTTTTAAACATCTTCAACGATTTTCATGATACTTCAGTGTTGGTCCGAAAACCGATATCATTTCAAAACTTTAAATTTCTAAATTAAAAAAAAAGGTTAAACCTAAGGAGTATCTCCAAAATGCATAGCCCTGTCCTTTTTAGATCCTATTGTTAATTTGTTCTCCACCAGTTTGTATATATTTTTTTGGTTTATGGATTTCCAAATGTTTTGATTTGATCTGCACTGAAGAGACACGTTAAGTTGTCGAAATGCACATATACAGAAACAAAATTCACAATAACTTCGGTTTTTTGTTTTATACAAAAAGATGAAGCTTTATTCAGATGTGCATGAAGTAAAAAAAATTGACTTTCCATTGCTTCCTTCTGCAAAGACTACCTCATAAATGCAACTTCTCTTAAACCACTTTAACGATTTTGTGAACATTTACTTAAAGGAAGGACACTATAAACAGATGGGAAATTACAAAGTGAAGATAACATCAAACACCTACAATGGTAGAAAATTACAATCACACGCAACAATCCACAGGGGAACTGCACGAGTAAAAACACATAACCAGACCAGAGACAAACATGAATAACGATAGGAACTCGGGATACCCGGTCTTGGTAACGGCACTAGCAAAAGCTAGCAGTATGGTTAGACCGATACCTCAATTTTGCGCATCTCTATCATATAATGTAATAAACATACAAAAGTAGGAATATAATTATTGTCCAACATAACTTGACTTTTCATTTATTTTCAGGAAATGGGTCGAAGAGTATCATTTTTTTTTGTAACAGTCACCTCTAGTTCGAAGAAGAGATAGAAACTAGAATGCTTTATTATATAGTTACATATGTTTTCAGTTTGAAGGTAAGAGAAATATCTTTTTTTTATGAAACATATATTAAGGCCAATGGTATTTGTCTTATTGACAGCAGTTTAATGGGAGACGTTGAAGGAACTCATTCTAAAATTTTGTCCAAAATTAAGGAATATTTCCCTATTGCATATCTCTGTCCTTAAATAATTTTGGATTAACTATTTAGATCCTATTGGTACTTTGTTCTCTTTCCAAAAATTTAAAACTGAGTCATGAATGGAAGTGGTGAACCAATTCTACACTAACATAAAATACTATCCAAGATGCGTTTTTGGACAAGAGCTCGTAAGTTAATTATAAATTGTGCTTCAAGAGATACGTGAACATAACTTTGTGACGGACGAATCATTTTGAACGGACGAAAACGCGAACGAAACATTATACCTCCTCATAAGCATTCAAGGTGATTTGTACATCGTATATCGCCAATCTCTGTTGAGGAATTTTAGGACTTTAATCTAGAAGGATGGTGATATAAAGGTAATATTGGTTGGTAAGTGCAAAGATCTTTCTGATCTTGCTTTTGTTCTTCATTTTCAAATTATTTTCACTGATCAGACATAAATTTTGAAACAATAGCGATTTGGGAGTAAATTTAAAGAGAAATCATCTTAAGGTGTCTCAGTGGTATTATTCCGCCATTTGTGTCTAATAATTGTTCATTTAGGTGTCATTCATTAAGAAATTTAACAAAATAGTTATTTAAAATGAAAAGAAAGTTCAAATGTATTTAAAATTTATATTCCTTATCATTTTTATAACATTTTCGTTACAAAAACGTGAGCTAAAACACATGAGCTTGAAATCTGTTGCTGGATTTACAGAACACAGAAATTTTTAAAGGGAGATAATTTGATAAAATATTTTAACAAAGATATCACTAGAGAAATTAAAATTTTTCAATTTTTCTCTCTTATTTCAACGATGACCCCTGATTTTTATTTTTTATATGTTAACTACATAATGATAATTAAACACATGCAAAGTATGAAAAAATTCTATAATAGATGTTTTCAAGCTATTCTCTCATATGATCATTTTCCCTGTCATTTCTTTGTAAAATCCTGAAATCTTCAGTTTCAGATTTTGCGCTTAAATGCACGGTGACCCCGAAATTTTATTTTATATTTTGAACAATAATACAATTGTGCTTCTACACAGAAAATTTCACAAAATTCTATAATAGGAAATTAATACCCTGCAGACACCTTAAATCCAAGCAAACGGTACTTCGGATGAATAATATAATCACTATGTTTATCTGTCTGTCTGTCCACCCGTCCATTCGCCCAAACTTTATAAACGCAACTCTTTTTAAACATCTTCAACGATTTTCATGATACTTCAGTGTTGGTCCGAAAACCGATATCATTTCAAAACTTTAAATTTCTAAATTAAAAAAAAAAGGTTAAACCTAAGGAGTATCTCCAAAATGCATAGCCCTGTCCTTTTTAGATCCTATTGTTAATTTGTTCTCCATCAGTTGTATATATTTTTTTGGTTTATGGATTTCCAAATGTTTTGATTTGATCTGCACTGAAGAGACACGTTAAGTTGTCGAAATGCACATATACAGAAACAAAATTCACAATAACTTCGGTTTTTTGTTTTATACAAAAAGATGAAGCTTTATTCAGATGTGCATGAAGTAAAAAAAAATGACTTTCCATTGCTTCCTTCTGCAAAGACTACCTCGTAAATGCAACTTCTCTTAAACCACTTTAACGATTTTGTGAACATTTACTTAAAGGAAGGACACTATAAACAGATGGGAAATTACAAAGTGAAGATAACATCAA
>MJUU01005493.1:52245-65152 GCA_002080025.1 Modiolus philippinarum
ATATATATATATATATATATATTGACGAGATGATAAAAATGGATCTCGGCAAAAAAATTCAAGAATATTTTTGCGTGGTCTTCTTTTTCCAAATATTTAATGTTATATAAAGAACGAAGCCAAGAATAAATTCACTTTGAAAGAGTTAAATAAACTAAATGACCTAAGTATCTTGACATTCTAACATTTTAGAATATGATCACATCTATACTACAGAAATTAAACTGAACAAATCAAACGGGGATTCTTGAATTTCATTGACTTACTTTTCAAAGAATGGAAACTCGATTTTATTTGGAAACTTGCAATATCTATTTTTTTTGAAAATTTTGTTTAAACATAAGGAGTATCTCTCTCCTGCACAGCTCTGTTTTAGCCGATTTTGACTCTTTTACATCATATTAGTTATTTGTCCTCTTTAAACCTTTAAGCATTATTCGGTTTGTATTTTACCAAATGTCTGCACTGAAGTAACAAAAGGCCATCTGTAGAAACTAAATTCACGGTTATTTAGATACTATGTTATTTATTACCACTGGGCCTATGCCTCTACTGGTTGACTGTAAAAATACTCATCGGAGACTTTTTAACAAACTTGCAATATTCAAAACAAATGTTGAAAATTTCATCTGAAACTAAAGAGTATCCCCGCGTGATAAGCTCTGTTCTTAGCTGACTTTGGCTTTCTAATTAGAAACTTTTGGTTAATAGTTTTCTTTAATCTGCACCGACAAGACATAAATTGTCGAAATTTCCATCTGCAGAAACAAAATTGACAGTAACTTCGGTATCTAGGTAGCTGCTTTAGTAAGTAAAATAGATTTAATGAACTTACATTGTATTTTGAAATACTTATATGTTTTAGAATATGCTAACTTTGGAGTCACCTTCAAAATTTAGGTCAAGGTAAGATATTTATCCTCAATTATTCAATATTTCAGATAAGCTCAAATAAAAGCAGTCTTTGAAAAGGGATTCCTGACTATTTTTGTTGTAGTTTATGTCTGAATTAACCACGATATTTAAAAATAATTGATTCCAACCTTCACGTTGCTTAACCGACGTAACAGCATATGTCTCCACCTTACTGAAAAATTAAACGACACAATTGTTGAAATATTTAAGTGTATTTTGAACACTTAAGCATAATTGTATTGAAGTGTAGAATTACATCTTCACATACACTGTCAAGATATAAAGAAATAACTGGACCGAATTATCAATTCCTAAACTTATAATTATACAAAAACATTCATCATAATCTTAAAAAATTGAGACTTCGTGACATTTTTATTTGGATAATGACACCCCTTGCTTTCAAGGCCAGCTGTAGGACAGAAAATTGACTTAACTCCAAAAGATGTTATATCAGTGCATGGTACGGTTTCGGACGGAGTAGCGTATGGGGATTCTATAATAACAGAGTGTTGTTAGATGAATATTATTCTTTGTTTTTTTTTAAACTTACAAAAAAGGCATCATAGTGAATTTTTCCAATTTTGCAAATTATTTTCAATACATTAGGAAATGCATTATAGATAAATTTCTAAATTATTACCGAAGCAACAACGAAAATTCCTAACACATCGGCAAACGAATACCGAAGCAAAAATGATGAAAGGGGAAATTCCAAAATCCAAAATCCAAAATCACGGCAATTCATATCCAACACTAACTTAGAAAGCACGACAAAGACAAACAAATAAAAAAAATTAACAAGAACGGAATCCGGAATACATTGCAATACAAGGATCACATACAGACAGAGAACGTAAATGAAGAAGACGGAACAAACAGAACATAATACAAACGCCACAAAAAGTGTAAACCCCTATAATATTAGTATCACCAAATAAAGGAATTATTACTAACAAACAATGATCATCCAAACATACCGCATTGTCCTTTAGAAAAACACCTAACTCCTAACAAATCATATATCTCCAGAAAAGAATAAGGCGGGTTCTAAATATTTTAACTAAAGGAAAAAAAATGGTATAGCTGGCCACGATTAAAAAGTAAAAAACACAAAAATATACAAATTAAAAAACATCTAAAAATGACAAAAATTGGAAAGAAGGGATGATTGCCCAACTTTTCGGCCGTATGGCCTTCGACTAGGGGACTGTCCGGCTGAAATACGGAAAAGAATGTGGAAAGGACGCGAGAAGGCAGACCGTATGGCGTGTCACAGATATTAACAGTGGGAAGGAAAAGATTGCCCAGTAGGTGAATATTTTCGGCGACCTAACCGCAGCATACAGGACATACATGTAACCGTCCTTATACAAACTAGTGCAGGTGAAAAACAACGACAGTTCCTTGAACAAGAAATCATCAATTTTCTTGGAACTGCTCGACCCTTTGGCATGAATGTTAAGAAACAGTCCAATTTATTATATTATTTATGTTTTCAAATTTTGATATTGATATTTGCACAGTAAAGAAAACTAATGTTTTATTCTCGTTTTTGATAATATACAAGATTTGGCACGATTTTTACAGGAAATATCTGTGACAGGCCATTTGGTCTGCCTTGTATCGTCATTTCAACATTCTTCTCAGTATTTCAGCCCAGTAGTCCCGTAGACGGGCGTATGACATTTGCGCCGATTTTATGAATTTCAAATTTTTCATTTGCGCCGATTTCATTTTTTTCATTTGCGCCGATTTTATTTTTTTCATTTGCGCCAATTTTTTTTATATATATTTATGACACAAGTAAATAACATGTAGTATGCATTAAAAGAAGATATGTTGGTTAAGCCTGGAAATAAGTGGTAGTGTATTACTGCCTTATTTAAAATATACACACAAATGTACTCCATTTTCGGTATTTTGTTACCTTTTTACATTTAGTTTTGAAATAGCAAAGGTTGAAAATTCCAAGATAAAAGTTGGATCTTAAAAATAATAATTAACTACGAAAGATTTATATCAAATAATTCTACAATACATTGAAAATATTGGTTTAATCTGGCTATAAACTGTGAAGTATCATACTGTACTTTACTGATACAATACGTCTTGTAAAGCTAGACATAGCCTCTATAGGTTCTGTTGGTATGAATATGTACTTAAAACACTTGCATTTATATTTTTTATTCCATTATTATTACCCTCTGTGATTTATTTTGAATCCGTGTAAGCTTTTTGCGTAAGCAATTTTTAAAATTTCATTACTATAGTGTGAACAAATGAAAAAAAAATACTTGTATTTGACACAAAATCGACAAGTAAATAATCGGCGCAAATGAAATAAATAATCGGCGCAAATGAAAGAAATAATCGGCGCAAATGAAAGAAATAATCGGCGCAAATGAAAGAAATAATCGGCGCAAATGAAAGAAAAAATCGGCGCAAATGAAATGCAAATCGGCGCAAATGCAAAACGCCGCCGTAGACGAAGGTCATACGGCCGAAACGTTGGGCAATCGTCCCTTCTTTTTTAAGATGTTTTTTAATTTGTATTTTTTTGTGTTTGTTTTTTATTTGCTTTTTAATCGTGGCGGACTATACCATTTTTATTTTGTTCTATAGTTAATTTGTGGCCATTTCACAACATGTATATTTTTATATATTAACTAAGGGACCGACCATTTAACCTGAAAAGGGGGGGGGTATGGTTTTTTTCTGGACAGATGCGCGAAAAAAAATATTTATTTTTTTTCAAGTGTATCAACAAAAATTTTTTTTTTCAAAATTAACATTATTTTTTGGGGCAGAAAGCCTCCTTCAGAATTTTTTTTTCATCATTTTGGCAGCCAAAATATTTTTTCACATAAAATCAGCTCCAAAATATTTTTAGAAAAAACCATAGCCCCCTTCAAGTTAAATGGTCGGTCCCTAAATGTTTGGGAATCAATGTCCCCTTTCTAGTTTAATGTTGAAACTATGGGAGTTATGTGTAAAATTCCTGGTCTAAAATGCTTGTTCATTTTTTTTTACCAACATTTTATCTACAAAGCATTCACAGTATGACGGCTGCTTTTAACAGAGCAGGACATTCTCACACATCCGGAACACCTGATGTTGAGGATTTCACACTGTCAGTGCTTTAGTTTTTTGTGTTGTCTTGTATATCATATTGTTGAATTTTTAGTTTTGTCTTCATTCGTGATGTTTATGGTGCCGATTTGTCCTTGTTATTGTTTGAATACTAAAGAGATTTACAGATTATTAAAAAAAAATTACCTTGGTACTGTTTGGGGGTTAGAGTAGTAACGCATATCACGGATTTTTAATTGGTTTTGTCTGAAGGTTAGAAAATGACATTAATGAAATGAGCTAAATGACAGATATTTCAAAACCTTATACATATATGTCTTACTTATAATGTGATGGTTGCTGTTGGCAGAGCAGGATATGCTTACATTTCCGAGTACCTGATTTCACACTCTGTTTTATGGGAATTCATATTGTAAATGCCTTGGTCTGCATTGTGCAGCTGTCTAATGGTATTGTTGTCTAGAATTTACTTGTTTCAGAATTAGTTCTGGCTTTAAATAAAGAAAGAAATATTTTAATTTTTAATGGAGTTGCTCTCCTGCTTCCAATTAAGAATATTTTATCAGATTATTTTACATTGTTTCCCGATTACTTGTATATATTCTGCTGAAGTGAATTATCCAGGTAAATCCTTACCTTGACAGGGGATATGAGACCGTATCCCCGTGGTAGCAAAATAACAATTTTTAAACATTTTTAATAGAAAAATTATAGCACTTCTACCAGAATATAAGTTATTCGGGCTTCACAGGAGATACGCGTTCATATTCCCTGTCTGTGCCCTATATCCCCTTCGCCTGACGGCTCAGGGGATATAAAACACAGACAGGGAATATGTGTGAAGATTCCCGAATAACATATAATATCTGTTGTTTTGTACTTGTACTGTTTCAGTTGTGTTTATTATGTCAGTATAGCTTTTCTTATTGTACTAATTAATATAATGTTCTAAATACATTGTAATTTTTCTGCTCTTGACGGGCATTAAAAATATTAAAAAATATCTCCTACAATGTTGTTCTTTGTTTTCGTTTTAACCATGTCTCTTGACTTTCATTTTGTAATTGGCAATACTTTGTCCCTACCATTAAATCAGGCTAATATTTATAAATGTAGATGATTATACAAAAAAATATGTAAATATTGCGGTTGTTGGATGTTTTCAGCGACGTTTCCTACATTGTTTATCATAAATATCTCATTTGTTGATGCTACTGTAAACTAATCCTAGGATTGCATGCATGATAAAAAAAGTACATTATGTATCTGCAAACGAAGTTTGTTGTAAACCAACAAGCAGTAAAGGCTGGGCATTTTACACAAAATTTCAATAGGGGTACCACTAAACTGAAAAATTGAGGATTGACCTTATTATTAAACTGAAAAATGTCCTTCGACCTTCGATAGGAATTTTGGCAAATATGTCTTTTAAAACCCGCTTCCCAATTAGTGATTTACTGACCCGTCTACCAAAAGCCTTTCATCGACATTGGACCGGCTTAGTATAAATGAACGTTTGGGTAATAAATAATAGAATCATCCCAAGGGGTGTATGAAATAACGGCAGTAGAACACTGTGGGAACAAAGCACAAGATTACACAAATCATAGCTTGGAGATAAGGCAAAAACAAGAACACACAAGACGGAAGACCGAAGGCATGACACACCTACAAAACACTTGAACACCACAAATACAAAACTCAAAATTTTAAGCACTAACAATGTGAACTCTCAAAAAGGAATGGTAAGCGTACCCTGTACTGCATAATTATACACAATTGTATAGTCAAACATTAATTGTAAAATAATGTCACAGGTTTCTTTTGTTGCATGAAAGGGGCCTTCTACACGAAAACGCCAAAAGGCGTAATAATGAAAGGTATTTGAGGTATATTCTTAATATTGGCTATTTATGAGAAAGATGCAGGCCAATAAAGTTCCTTATAGAGGTAGCGGGAAAGCAAGAGAAACAGTAAAAAAAAATCAAGAAAAAATTGCCCTCAGATCAAGGTCAAGGTCAAAATGTCTACAAATATGGTACCGCTAGAAAGCTCTTATCATAAGGAAGTTGCATACCAAATATGAACACCCTACAACTAAAAGCCTAACTTCTAGAAGCAAGGTTAAAGTTTTAATTAAAAATTGCCGTAAAGGCAAGGTCAAGGTCAAAATGTCCATAAATATGGTACCACAAGAAAGATCTCATAAGAAGGAAATCACATACCAAATATCATCATCCTACCTACAAGCAAGGTTAAAGAATGATCCGACGACGCCAACGCCGGGGTCTAAAAATTCACATCTTTAATGATGTCAAAATGTTTTGAATTGATTTACGACGAAGAGACATCAGTTGTCGAAATGGTCATTTGGAGTATTCAAATTGCCTTCAGTTTCGATATTTTCTTATAAGTGCTAATGCACTGCGATGGCAATAGCCGTAGTAAAAGTATATATTGAAGGTGATTAGTTCATGGTTAAAGATCAATAAATGTACTTATTCCTTTCTCATGCATAACCGAAAAATATCACCAATTTCAAATGGTGTTAAGAAATATATTTGTTATCAATCACCTTTCAATGATTCACACATTGTTGGATCTATTCATTCTATCAGCAGGTAATCTAATAAGTATTGAAATTAAAAAGACATCATTCAAAGGTAAAGGGCACTCAAAAAAGTATATAACATTTGACGTCATGACTTAAATTTTGAACGTAATATACTCGAAAGGAAGCAAGCATCGTTTTGAACAATTCTTGTAACTTGGGTTATCGATGCAGAAATACTTTACATAGTTTTACTATTTCAGTTTCCAACGTGTGTGAGTCCCTTTTTTGAATAATTCTAGTAAATCGACATATCGAAATAGGCATTACAACGCTTTATTAGTTTCATACTTTTGTTTAGATAACAGGAAAAGGTGCAAACATTTTTGTCATGTTTTAATGAAAGGATATGGAGTAAATGGACATGAGGCAAAGTCTCTATGTTCATGGCAGAACCAAGCAAGGGAACAACGCTTTAATTGTTGTAGTTATAGTTCTTCCTCTTGGTTTAGATATTGTCCCCTTTATCTCAGTAATAACATGAAATTCTGTTTGTGTCTTTCATGGCCGTTGCCCATTTTTTCTGGCATCAACTTGAGATTTAAACGTTTTTGACAAAAGCTTATAAAAAGATGGTTTTCCCAAACCTGACAACAAGGGTGAAATGATATTGCAAACGCTCGCAACATGAGAAGTTGAACAAAATCAAACATGTGGAAGTCCTACCACACCTGGAAAATTTGATTGAATCAAAATTACCTACATGACCTTAAAATAATGCAAGATCAGTCAAAGATAGAGATTTTCCTTTGGTTTTATACAGATTCTAACTGTAAACATTGTACGCGTTAAACTTTCCGATTTCAAGCCAGCACCGTCGTACTGGTCGACTGAGCTGATGCATGACACATAAATTTAATAAATACACAAATTTAAAGTATATTTCAATTCTTTGGATGAAACTCCTGATACATGCAAGTGTCAGTATTGTGTTATTTCATCAAATTGCTTTACTTTAAAATTAATTCAGGAGTCACACACTCTTTCCTATTAAAGACCTTTCTTACCACACCGCTGTGATAATTGCTATAATCAAGTAGTCATATTTTTTCTCAGTGGGAATAGATCAGTTTGGTAACCAATAACCAAAATGTCCATGATCAGCCTAAAATTAGTACAATAAATTCACATCGATCACGAACAAACAAAAAGTAAACCTAAATGGGGACATTTATATGTATCGGGTTTGAGTAAATATAAAAATGTCTTGGCCATTGACCTCCTAATTATAAATTCTTTACGGTATAAGTCGGTGAAGGTCCTAAACTCATTATGAAACAACATATAACAAAAAAGCCATTGATCATTTATAAATATCTTCAAATCTAAATAGCGTTTTTAGTTTTTTATTCATCATGAAAAGGTAGATCAACATTATTAAGTGCCTGGTACATGAGTGGAGATAGTCTTGTTAAGAATATGTACAAATCAGTCATTGGAATAAACTTTAATGTTTTGATCTGCATTCATTTACATCGAGGAGATTATGTAAAATGAAATCGCAATATCCAAATCGTCACTTCGGAACCAGTCTGCACTAGTTTGACAATCGACATAGTGAAAAAAGAGATATGTTAGATGTGCAAATGACAACACATGTAGGTCTTCATATCAAGATATTCACTCTTATTCTACCACAAGAATTTCAGCTTAACCCTTGAACTGGATGACAAGAGAAACACTACAATTCACTAATGAGGACCATATTGGACCATAAAATTGACAAATTTTGCATTACGAGCAAAGATTTTAGAACTAGATTTATTGGAAAGAACCTATTTCAAACTAACTTTATACCAAATATTAACAACACCAAATGAAAACTGTAAAAGTTATGCACAATTGAATAATGGTGCGAAAAGTTAAATAAATAAACCAAATACATACGTTACTTTGTTTAGCAGAATTATTTGTTTTTCATGTTCTGTATATTGCTGACTGTTTGGTTTTTCGTTCGAGAGAGTAAAAGAGAATCATAAAATGGTTTAATGACTTGGACATCAAAACATCACAGTCTTGCACGGCATATCCGAAAAGCTGACGAAAACAACTGAATTGCAAAAAACTTCAAAAATAATTTTCTATAATTCCCGCGTTATCAGAAATCACGCATACTAGTCACATTTTTCATGAAAATCTCCACAATTTTGTATAAATCTATTCCCAATCGAAAGTACAACTAAAAGAATCATTTGTGTTTTTCTTTTGTCACTTTTGTTTTAAATTTGTGAAAGTATAAGCAAAGGTAACGTATGTATCTTTATTTCAAAAGAGAAAACAAATACATCGAGGTAACACAATAATTAAGCGGCTGATTTATCAAATTTGAGTTATTTGCAAGAATTTTAATAGAAAAGTATGTGCATTAAAGTATCCATATAGAAGTTTTGCTCATTTCAAGGCCGGTAACGTAGGTATTCGTTATCACTTTTTGACAGAGATGACCCTAACATTCCAGCAATTTCAATAACAATGTTAAAAAATGTCATAATAAGGCTTTAAATTCGAAATAAGAGTAAATGGAGAACTCTATTTTTTGAAAGCGTAATATATTATTTCAAGTGTCTTGGTAACATATGTATTGAAAAAGTTCATTTAACTGCTATCAGAATTGAAATTCTCTCCCAAGTTTCATTTTTTTCTCTTAATTTACGTAAAGCAGTCGTACAAGATCCTCTTGAAAGTGCAAAACATCACTTTCCCAGATATGTTGATTTGATCAGTAACGTATGTATTGGTAACGTATGTATTTTTGCACCACATCCTCGCAATAGTTAGCAGCTAATTATCTGTTGTTCATACATAAACCTTCTTTGATATGCACACGCTAACTGATTACTGAAAATACTGTACCATGAAATGAGCAAATAAAACACTGGTAACGTAGGTATCATATAATGTATAACCATGATTATTTCACTTTCAAAGGGGAATATGGTCACCAAAACAATTTATCATTTATTTTCAAATGAATTTGAGTTTGTACAATGAACAGAATATTTCCGATTGGCTAGAAAAATATGATATGGACCTTAATATTTTAATTATGGAATCGCAGTAAGTATAGAGTTCCGTATGTATCAAGCAACTAGCGACATGACTTTGGATAGCAACAGTTCCGCTGAATAACTTCTCTTTATATCATGTGGTCATTCAAATGAAGCATTCCACTGAGCACTACTGGTTAGATGTCATATAAATTACAACAAAGGTATCACTTTGCAACCACAATGTAAACTTAAGTTCATGTCAGAGTTGGCGACAGTAACGTATGTATCGTTTCGTCACATTTGATGTCGCATAAAACCATCTTGATTCTAGTACATATTGTTCATTCATTATGTGACATAAAGGGCATATGTCAGTAAATTAAAAACATATATAAGATTTATGAAATTGGCATGCACATGCGCTATATGCTGCGGCGACACTATTTGTGCCTCATTAGTGAATTTCAGTTGAAAATGAAAAATATAAAAAAAAATATCAAAATTCCACTGGACCATACAAAGACATCGAAAACAAATAAAAAAAAACTCCGTCTCATACGATCATTAAAAAGTTCTGTAATAGATATGAGCCCCTTGTGAAAAAAAATGAAGTTTGGGTCCGCACTGTGATTCCAGTTTTATTTTTAATTGCAGTCGACAATTTTTCTGGTGGTTTTCCATTACCTTTTGTCTTTTTTGCTTCTTGGACTTTTGCTCTGTACAATTCTCTTCGGTAATTTTATTACTACCCCAACTTAGTATTGTATTTCTTCTTACTGTCTTTGACCTTTCAATAACAATTGATTTTGAGTTGTTACCGGTAACTACCGCAGTGGATGGAGAGGCCCGGTGCGCTATAAAACAGGTGTATCCAACCATGTCCTTTGAAATACCTATACAAAGTTAGGACCATTGTGGTTGACAATTGTTTGGTGGTTTTGCACCTGTTTTGGCTGTTTGCCATTTGGATTTAGGCTCTTGACAATTATGTTCGGTAATTTTGCTATTACCCCCAATGCAGTACATTTAGTCCGCTTTGCTTTTAAAAAGAAAGACGCTAATAATCAAGAAAGCAAAACTAATGGTCTTAAAGACTGTTGAGAGAAAAAGAAAATAAAACGATTGAAACGAACACAGAATTAGAAAGACCTTATTTTGCAGCCTCCTCCACTTATACATATTGCTATCCAAGATGTACCGACGCAGTCGTTTACTTGAGCATGGAATTGTTATCAAACCTTGTTAAGGTTTTATTACCTTATAGATGAATTGAAGATTGAGTCGAATATCAAGGGAGTAGTAGTAATTCAGAGGCGACCCTTTCGGAGCACCTGATGATAACTCAAGTTGTTGTAGGGATTCACACTGCTAGTGTTTTAGTTTAATGGCGATCTCGTTTGTTTTGTCTTTGTCATGCTGTTTATATTCGTGATGGATATAAATTGCCCCTTGGGTTTGAATTATCCCTTTCATCATTTTTGCTTCTTTATTCGTTTGCTGATGTATTAATAATTAAATAATACTTTATTTGCCAATTAAAGGGTCAACAATGGACAGATTCATGTTACAATGATATTTTTGTTATCGTCGTCTGGTGTTCAGTTGGGCTATTTTTTCCACATCATATCGAAAGACATTATAAACACTTATGTATTTGAAGAGCGTCCAAAAATGCAATTAGATAAGCAAATTCATGGGGGATCGAAACCATGATGGTGTAACATAGCAGCTCTATACATCCAGAATCCAACGGCTTTGGTTACCCATTTTTAAAAACAATACTGAACGAAGGAATATGACCATCCACAAGAAGGACATTTTATATTTACAATTTTATGTTGGATATTTGAATGAGAAATCCTGAAATCGTTGAAAAAACACCAAATATGATAGACTGTAAAGCTAAATGCAACCAGTAGATTTGATTTCAAATGAACTGCAAATTCCAAATTTTTATATTCAATTACAAATGAGTTGTTACAGTCAATGTCATCATCTCCATCATACATTTTTTGTGTTAATTTAAACTTTTACATGTATATGCTGACCTTTCCCTAATTAAACATGCAAATGTACACATTTTCCATGAAAATAAAAAAACGAAACCACTTTTGACAGAATTTATTGAGAATAGCTAACAGCTATAGGTGAATAGTTGACACTTTTATACCCCCTTTCTTTCCTTAACAAATTTTCTTTTTACTTTTAAGGATTGCATTATGGGCATGTTTGATAACTAAAAACAATAAAACAACTTACTCAACTAAAACTGAGTACCCTTTGAGCTGCCTCAGTAGTATCTTCTTGATATAATGTTGTGTTGAATGTTTCAATTATTCTTGTCTTTTATACAAATATGTAACATCTTGGACATACACAATATCACTTTTTGATTGTAAAATGGACATTCATTTTGACTATCTTTATTTTACTCCGTTAAACACTTGTAAATCTAAAGATTGTTCGCCCTTATCCTGCTGAAGGGATACAAATAAACACAGTAAGAACTAGAGTAATGACTGTCGGAAACGACAGTGATCCCCGCACCCCCTGTTTGACACAGAAAAAAGCTATAGACTATGGGTATAATTTTTATAACATTTTTGAAATTAAACTTTTCACAGTCACTATTTTTACCATAAGGAATTAAAGAATACATGGTTTTTAGGAAGAATTCCAAAAATAAGTTGTCTTTGGGACTTCCAGGAATTTTACCAAACTTGAAATCATATATTTTGGAAATCAATTTGGTGAAATGTTTCTTTTAATTCTAACACATTTTTTAACTATGGTTTAAATGTAGAATTCCAAAAATTAGTGGTCTTTGACAATTTCAGGAAATTTACCAAATTTGGAATAAATTATTTTGGAAATCCAATCGGTGAAAATGATTGACCTTATCAAAACAAATGCTAACAGTTTGGTTGCTAGGTAGAATTCCAAAAATATGTGGTCTTTGACACTTTCAGGAAATTTACCAAAATTGGAATCAAATATTTTTGAAATTCAATTGGTGAAAATAATTGCCCTAATGGGAAACAAACCCTAACAGCATGGTTGCTAGGTAGAATTCCAAAAGAATATGTGGTCTTTGACACCTTCAGGAAATTTACCAAAATTGGAATCAAATATTTTTGAAATTCAATTGGTGAAAATGATTGCCTTAATGGAAACAAATCCTAACAGTATTGTTGCTAGGTAGAATTCCAAAAAATAAGTGGTCTTTGAGACTTTCAGGATATTTACCAAAATTGGAATCACATTTTCGAATTCTAAGATTTCAGAATTTTTATTTTTT
>MJUU01005493.1:65248-77421 GCA_002080025.1 Modiolus philippinarum
ACTAGGTAGAATTCCAAAAAATAAGTGGTCTTTGACACTTTCAGGAAATTTACCAAAATTGGAATCAAATATTTTTGAAATCCAATTGGTGAAAATGATTAACCTTATCAAAACAAATGCTAAAAGTATGGTTGCTAGGTAGAATTCCAAAAAATAAGTGGTCTTTGAGACTTTCATGATATTTACCAAAATTGGAATGACATTTTCGAATTCTAAGATTTCAGAATTTTGATTTTTTCCAAATACTTGCCAAAATAGAAGATTATATGCCAAAATGTCCAAAAATATCAGTCTTTGACATTTTCAGGAAATTTACCAAAGTTGGAACCGGAATCAAAATTCTGAAAGCTTATTGCGCATCTACAGACTATATGCAACAATTCTGCAACAAAATTAAATCAATAAATCCAAAAATGTAGGATGAGTTTGCGTCGCATGCCATAAGTGTCACAATCCACATTTTGTGGTCTTTGTCAAATCGACATCTTGGGGCCTCTTGTTTGCATCAAGATAAATATCAAAAATCCGAAAGCTTATTGCGCATCTAAAGACCATATGCAACAATTCTACAACAAAATTAAAACCCTAAATCCAAAAATGTAGGAGGAGTTCGCGTCGCATGCCACATGTGTCAAAATGGACATCTTGGGGCCTCTTGTTTGCACCAAGACCAATATCAAAAATCCGAAAGCTTATTGCACATCTGCAGCATATATGCAACAGTTCTATAACAAAATTAAAACCCTAAATCCCAAAATGTAGGAGGAGTTCGCGTCGCAAGGATGTGTGACGGACGGACGGACGGACGCGGCCAACGACAATATCCCCGAACTTTCATTCGAAAGTGCGGGGATAACTAGAAATACTGTGAGCATAACTCATTAAATGATATCCCCGATTCCCCCACAAAATATACATTGATGACAGTGTTGAAGTATGGGTAATGGAAGCCCAAAAACATTTGTCATATGAAAATTCAAAATAGGAGATGCACTATGACCTCACTTGATAAAAATTCTCTGAAATTTTCATCAGATTCCATTCATTGGTTTGGATTTAGTTGAGGTTGGCATCCTAGCACTCACCCTTTCCAAAGACAATGCATGGTTAAGTCCAGGTATGGTCATGGGAAACCCAATCAAAATCTAAAATAGGAAGTGCACTATGGCATCGTGTGATAAAGATTCTATGAAAGTTTCATCAATTTCCATTCAATGGTTTAAGAGTTCCAGATATCACACCAGTACCTCCTAACGATAACGCATGGCTAAGTCCATTTATGGCTTTTTGAAATCCCAAAACTGGTCAGATCAAAATCTAAATAAGAGATATACTGTGGCAGGCATGTAATGTGTAATTTAATGCATTACTTTTGTAAAGTAATTGTAATATAATGCATTACTTTTAAAATTTTAAGAATTGTAATTTTAATATAATGCTAAATTTTTTAATGTAATTGTAATATAATGCATTACATTGTAATGTAATTCGCCCCATGCCTGCACTGTGACATCATGTAATAAAGTTTCATCAAATTCCATTGATTGGTTTAAGAGGAGTTGCAAGTATTATACTGGTACCTTCGTTTACTGATAATACACGGCTAAGTCAAAAATCTAAAAAAGTAGGTGCACTATGGCACCATGTGATAAAGATTCTCTAAAAGTGTTATCAAATCCCATTCATTTGTTTGGGAGGTGTTGTAGATACCAAACCAGTACCCACTCATGCTTATGTATGGATATTGTAAACCACAAAAATTGGTCAGATCAAAATCTTAAATAGGAGGTGCACTATGACATCATGTGATAAAGGTTTTCTGAAAGTTTCACTTAATCCCATTCATTGGTTTAGGAGGAATTACGGATACCATACCAACACCCCTCTAATGACAATGCATGGCGAAGTCCATGTATGGCTATGGGAAACCACAAAAAATGGTCAGATCAAAAATCTTAAATAAGGAGGTGCACAATGACATCATGTGATAAAGGTTGCCATTCGGCGACAGCTCTTGTTTTTTTAAATCTCCATTTGGCACTCAGTATAAATAGGAAACACTAAGAATGTCTGAAAATTTCAAACACACGCCTTATTACGAAAATTGATACATGCCATACAAAATGTACTTCAAAAATCATTCTGAATCTATTGTCGCCAAAATAAACTGAAAACTCTTTGCTCATAAATTATACAGCTTTTACCCCAGCGCATTAGGAACTTCAAACGTAACACGTTAAAATTGTCAAAGAACGATATTATTTCTGAAAAAATAACGTTTTCAGTCAACATTCATTTTGTATTTTTATAAAAGTTAAAAAATAGGGGTTATATTACGTTACTGAATTCTTTGACATGGAACGATCAAACTTGTAAATTGTAGAATCTACTATGTTTTGCAATACAATTCAGGGACTATATTTAAATGAATTAGTCATATATAGTCCCTGTACGATTTCAATAGTTTTTTTTTCTGTTAAATCACCAGTTTTCTGATTGTTTCTCATACCAAATGAAATGTAATACAATTTTTTGTAGAATCGAGATGGAACTTTTTTTCTCAAATATTATATTTGAAGAAAAAAAGAAAAAGTTATTTGGATAAAGCGGAAAACTATTTTGTTATTTTGTACCACCATTNGGGGGGCTGGCAGTTTCAGTCGAGCCAGATTATTTATTTTCAAAATTTTGCGGGCCAGAATATTTATTTTTCGCCGCTTCGAAAATTTTTATTTTCAATAACATAATCGTATTGTACCGATAAATCTAAGGCCAGATTATTTATTTTCTTGGATGTGCAGGACAGATTATTTATTTCCAACTTTTTCAGGGACAGAATATTTATTTACAGAATCTGCCAGCACACCCCCCTCCCTCAGAATCAATGGTCGTCTCCTTACCGAGTGGGCCCTCTAGTTTCTTCTCTGTCCGATGCATGCAGACACTCGCCAGATTTTATATCTTAATATCTGAATTCATAGAACTTTAAAATAATACATACTTTAAATCAAAGATTGAAAGATACTGAGGTGTAATTCTTCTGGAAATGGAATTCCCTTTTTAGGGTTATATCCAATATACATATTGACCTTGGCATTAAAGATTCCTATTTTACGCTGATTTAATTTACACAAAATAGTTCAAAATACAAATATGCAAATTGTATGCAAGTATACATGATCAAAGCTAGTAATTGTCGTTTCGTGAAAATCTCAACGCCCTGTCCACCGCTAAAAACGTTAAAAACGTTATTGGACATTTTGGCTAGATTTGCGAGATTTATTCCCATTTTCTTGAAATAATATTTTGCGGTCCAAATTTTTTTATAATTTCTTAGCCAAATTCTAGAACTTTTTAGCAATATCAAATTGATGAACCTGGTTTATATTAAAGACAGGCGTATTTTCTGCCGCTAGGCCCAATACCGTGCGTAACGTCTGTATTACCATGTACATTTAAGGCAAATTTGAAACAAATAATAACAATATTGAAGTTACTGTAAAATTAGTTTCTGCATATGTTCATTTCGCAACTTATGTCTCTTCAGTGTAGATCAGATCAAATAGATTTATTACAAAACTGCTTACCTGAAATTGTACAAAACAACTACCAGTAATAAAACAACCAAAAACAGAAATCTGAGTTTATTTTATGGGCTTATCACGAGTTTTAGAGATTTCGCAATACTGTACACCTACCCATGACCCCAGGCATTAGAAATTTTTAATAACAGAAACTAAATAGTAGTGCTAGCATTTTAATGTGATAAAGGTCGGGGGATTTCGCGTTCGCTTTACCTCTCCTCATTGTTGTAATTAATATTCCTCGATATATATGAGTATACATGTAGATAAAGACGTTGAAGTAAATCTTTAGAATTTTATCAAATCATGTATAAAAAGACTGTGTAAAGGTTGTAGACTGCTGATGTTATGATAGCTTTTAAGCCTTGGTCTCTTAGTAAAAAACTTTGTTAGACTTATATATTTGTTTTTTTTCGATATTTTACTTTCATATTAGCTTACGAGTAGTTTTTGTATCTCGATATATTAGGTGGGAACCATCATGATATAATCATCTATTCTTTATCTAATCTGTATTGTAGCGTCTTTGGACTATGTACCAAGGAATTATGGCTTGTGATTGTGGTTTTCGGCCATCGTAGGTGTTTCCCGTTATATTTCCTATTTTAAGCAATATGCTGTTTATGTTAATTTCGTCAAATTGGTTCTCCCTAGTAAAACATAAGCACATGCAGAAATGCATTTGCCAATCTTTTTTGAACACCATGTTGAGTTAAAAAAAATCATAATTTCATTCGTCTACAGCAATTTTTTTGTTTAACCTTTGTTTGGTGCGTTTTTATTTTCCAGCCTTCTAACTTGCAAACAATAGTTACTTCATATCAAAACTTACCCGAGTTGGTTAATTAAAATAATATTTATTGGTGTCGACAGGTCGGTATGCGTTGTATATTGTCAGTTATACTTCAAAGCCGATTTGTGCTGTCAAATTTCGATTAAATTTGCCAGATTGCGCTGTTTACACTAAACTTGGTCAAGAAAGTTAGTTAATATTATCAAAAGATTTATGGTTGCAGGTCAAAGAAAAAGTGGTAACTTTGAAAGCAAGTAACCAAACGGCCCCATTTTCTCAGGATGATGATAAATTATACTGTGCTTGAATATGGCTTAAATATTCTTCCTAGGCGGTTAAAAAAGTTTTCTTTTGATATTGTCAACGGGCAAAGAAAACTTTGAAGGAATTTGATGGAATAGAAACCCATTCTATTTACTTGAAACTTTGTTGGACATTGATTGTAAATCACCAGTCAGAGTAATTGTGAAATGATGTAGGTTATGCTAACAAAACATAAAAAGATCAGTCGAAATGACAGCATAAGCCCTCGCCAATTATAGTTTTTGGTTCAAATAAGTCAGTTTCAGACTGCTTAACAATTAGTAGCTGGACTGACTTTCCCTGAAAATGCAAATTTGTATTCTAAACCAGAAACAATGAAATAAAATTTAGATCAAAGTGACCTACTTTCTTTTTTTATCGGGAGCCTTGTAACTCTCCAAGACGCATCCGCCGACAAAAGTTTATTCCTGTACTTGATCTAGTATCATAAATCCAGACTTCAACAAAAACCTTTAATCCAAGGCACTCATGCATGAAATGTAGGTTAATGAAAAACAAATTTTACACCAACTTCTATGACTTTTAAACAGAAATCTGATTACAAAAGCTCATGCATCTATGATATAGAGTTTAAAGATATATACACTTTCTTTACAACTATTATCTAAATTTATGTGAATTCTAAATTATAAGGTTCAACTCCCTCCATCGTAGTTTTATCCTTGGTTATATATTTGATATTACTGATTATTCGGATTTTGTTTGGTTTTAATCGTGGATTTCCTATGTCTGCGTTCTAGTGCTGCTGATGAGGGACTAAGCTAATAAATGGCCATATAGCTCATCAAAATTAATTGCAGTTGGAATTAACGTATGTGTTATGGTCTCATGTTCATTTATTCCATTTCCTTTCGTAAAATATATGGTCTTAAACTTTAAATGAATGGACGGACGTACGAACGAACGGACGAAACGCAATATCCCCTCCGCAATTCCTTTGGACGAGGGGATAAAATTACTTTAGGCAAAAGCCATGATCAATTTTCATATGACTCTTGGACTCTACTTGGTCCTCATTTAGAAGTTCTTCAACAAAATTGGTGGAGATATACCTTTGTTTCATTTTTACGAATCAAGTACCTGCTATTTTGTTTTGTCTTAATTTACAATTTTGTCTTACCAACCGTGCAGCATATTTCTGCACGGAAGCAATAATTCAAATATAATATCTTCAACTCGAAAAATTGGAGAAACTTTCCATGTTAACAAAATTGACACGCTTTTTCTTTTGACATACAACTACGAAAACTGATAGTGTTAACAGACAACTTTGACCGACAATAATCCGTCAAAGTTTTCCTTGTCCAGGTTCGGATGGAAACTTTTATATTGAAAAAAAAGGTCTCAAGGAATTGGTTCGTAAGAAGAAGACAAAGAAATATCTTCAAAACTTTTATTATGAGGAGACCAAACAGACATCAAATTTCCTTTAAAATGGATAATGGCATTCCTCAGCAGAAGTTTCTTTCACATTGGCTTAATGTCAGTCATTTACATGTGATAAAGCCATGTGCTATTGTTTTGTAAATAAAAGTTGCATCATCTCAAATCAACCCTATGATTGATCAAGTCAATCACTATGCAAGATTTCTATTCCATCAATTTGAAAATTTTTCAACGATTCTGATCAAAGTTTTCTTCCGACCGTTTACACTACCACAAAACTGTCAAAACTTTGATAAATTTTTCTTTGTCCAGGGACACTTTGAGAGTTACAACAGGCGACAATTTCATAAACAAATAGTTTCTCATTTCTTGGATTCATTGTGATTTGCATATAGTTTCATTCAAAATGATGCAAAGCTAAAAACAAACTATAAAACAAAAATAGTAAGACTGTAGTAGGATGGCTGTGTGTTCCCAGGCGGAGGTAATCACATAGGTTGTATATTTCCTCCAGCAAAGCCGATGAGAAAACCTTTGTCTAAACTTATATTTAGGTATAACATAGCTTGGACATTTAAGATGACATGCTTGGATTAACTCGAATTTCGAGCGTATCTTACCAGACCAGATATCTATCAATATTATCAAGGATACAACTCATCTGCACTGAAGAGACATACGTTGTCGAAATTAGCATATGTAGAAACTGAATTCACAATATCATGTTATCTTATAAGCTGTGGTTCTCTGAATTTCGGACCATTCGAGACCAACTTCCGTGGAAATTCACAGTACCTTCGGAATTTAGTTGTTTCAATCGCAAGCTGTGATAAAAAAATTCAAGTTCAAGTGAAAAAGAGTTCCCTGTTTATTAAAGATGAAACGAGATACAAAAGGTCTCAAATAGAATTTTGATATATTGTCATTTATTAATTTTCGACCTGTGATTTAAAATTTTAGTAAATTTAGGTGTGTCTTTCCTTTTTATATCCCCGCCTTATAAAGGTCGTGGATATATATGCTACAAACTATAAGTACTGATCTTGTTTGATTTTTTTCTACTATAGAGTTATGTCCACGAATTACACAAAATCTGTAAATTTTATAGTATGACCATTTGAGTTTGCTTCGAAGTATAGTTATCCTATTTTTTGTGGACCGCTATGGGATATCTGTTTCCCACATGACAACAGATCTTTCCCTTTAAAGCTTAATTGTTGTTTCCTCTACCGAATTTGACTTTACTACCGGATTTGACATGTTCAACACGGCGGGTGTCTTATAAGAAGCAGGAAATGCTGACTCTACCGGTGCACCTGATCTCACCCATGGTTTTATATTGGGTCCGTGTTGTTCATCTTTGTGTGTGAGTGTCTTCATTTTTCTTTTTTGTGCTGTACCTATGTTGTGTCTTTGTTTTTTTTTCTACCTTTTTTGTTTCTGGTGTTGCCATTGTCCTTGGATTGTTCGCTTTTAGATTGAAGGTTCGGTTCTCACTTACTTTGTACAATGTTACTATACATGAAATACTGATAAAATGACACTGTGGTCGGTTTTTGCATTCTACAGTTATAACCCTGGAATTACAAAAAATGGCACACGGATGATGACGAAATTTCCCGTTAATACTGTTGTAATTTGTTCACTACAAGTCCTTGATTTTTAGTTGTCCGAATGTAAAAATATGGATAACAGAAAACACCTGAAATGACTGAAAATTATAATTACATGCCACAATCTGCCAGGAAACTACACAGTTAAAAAAACACGTATAAGACAAAAGACAAACGTAGACAACGACAGGAACTCGGGACAGCCGGACTTGATACCGGCACTAACAGAAGCTAGCGGTAGGGTTAAACCGATTGATGGGTACCCAACCTCCCCTTTATCTGTCCAGTTTCCCTATAGTATAAAAAGCATACGAATAAAACCCAATACAGGTAGACTACTAACTCCATGACCACAATCTTGAAAGGGGAGAAAATACGTAATTTTGAAAGATGGCCAAGGGGTGCTCGCCGCTAAGCTGCCGGCTAGCTTAAGGAGCCTAGTCTGCTGGTAGAACACTGCCGCACTACGGAAGAAAAATAAAACTCAAAACTTCCCGATGGGTTTGGTCAAGAATCATCATAAATTTCAGTAGACATCGGCAGTATCAATGAGAGGCCAGTATAAGTGTGCAAATAACTAAATACCGAAGTTACTGTGAATTTGTTGAGGTCACTAGGTCTCAAAGCTAATATAACGAGTCTAAGCAAAATGTGTTGTCGAATGTATGATTTTGTGTAATTCATGGCCAATAACTCTAAAAGTAGAAAAAATGAAACCAGATCAGTACTTATAGTTTGTAGAATATATAGCAACAACCTTTATGAGGCGGAGATATAAAAAGGAAAGATAATAGAAAATTTAAATCAAGGGTCTTATATCGAAAATGAATACATGACAATATTTCAAAATTCTATTCGAGACCTTTTGAATCTCGTTTCTCGTATAAAAACAGGGAACTCTTTTTCACTTGAACATGAATTGTTTTATCGCATTATTGCGATTGAAAACGAATTTTTAAGGAAGGTGGTCTCAAATGGTCCGAAATTCAGAGAACCACAGCGTATTAATTTGATTCAAATTTCAAGATTATTATGGACGCTTTTGAAGATTACACTAGAGCATGGGGTTAAGAGAGAGATATACCCAGAACCACAATTTGAGTCTTTGGCAGATTTGGTGAGATCCATTCGATCTTTAGTTGCGTTAACAAACTACGCAGATGTGTTAAAAATCGACCTAAGTCTGTAATTGGTGATCTTGAAGCCCATTGGTGCCTCTCTATTTTACAAGACAAATATGTTGTTTTCCTGCAGACAATGGTTCTAGTAACATCGTTTTTTGTAAGTATTTTAAGCACATTATTACAACTATCTCATAAAAAAAACTAGGCATTAATCACAATACACCATGTAATGCCACAAACAAAAGAGTTTCATTTGACAAAGATAAAATCCTTTCAAATAAAAGGTCATTCATGTCCTCTTTTAATATTAAAACTAAAAAATACCAACCAAGACCTGTCATACATGTATTATTGGAAACCAAAATTACACAAAAATCCATACCAGAAAAGTTACTACGCTAAATCTTCATCTTGTTCAACTACTGAACTTTCCATTGAACTTAGATTTTGTTGAAGGTCAATGACAGGCATCAGGCATACTTTGTAACTAATCATGTTCGAAATGACATAGATCACGTATGGATACTTAAGAAGGATTTATTGGAAAATCTTAAATCTCGTTCATTTTCTCAAATATATTCTCTCAAAATTTTTGATTTTCCCAAAACTCTATACCATTCTTCTTCGTGATAAACAAAAATCATCAATCAAAGGTATCATTCAAAAAGCTTTTGTCGATTTAAAACGATTACTGTATTAGGTTATGAATCCACATTTAAAAAAATAAAAGGAACAGTATTCTACGATGAAAAACAGGTGTGCAACATGCTTGATTTCTTATTGATAATATATTTGTCACATTTGCAGGTGCTTTTTATCAACAGGAAGTTGGTATGCAAATGGACACGAGCTGTGCTCTTCTACTCACAGACTTGAATTCACATTCTTACGAGACTGAATTTCTTCAGGGCTTGAAAACGATCATAAAATAGAAGATGCTTGATCCTTCAATCTCACACATGCATATATTGATGATATTCTTTCAAGCAATAACGCATATTTTGCTAAATGGATCCTATCAATATATCCTCCAGAAATAAAGATTAGGGAAACAATAGAAACCATTCAATCTTCATCTTTTTGGACTTGCATCTCGAATTTAACGAAAATGGTCATCTCAGTACTTAAATTTACGACAGAGGGACGACTTCGATTTCAAAATTATCAATTTCCCTTACATGCACAATAATATTCCAACTTCTCCCGCTAACGAAGTGAGTGTTTCACAGTTGATTCGTTACGCGAGAGCTAGCACAAATTATACAGACTTTCTCATTAGATATAGTTATCTTCGTGAAAGCCTTAAAAATTCCATCTCACACGATCATTAAAGTAGTTCTTTAATAGGTACGAGTCCATTGTGGAAAAGTTGAAGTTTTGGACCGAAATGTAATTCATTTTTTTTTTCTGAGTACTGGGATGATCAATTCTTTTTACTGTCTATGACCTTCCTATGGTAATGGTTATTGGGTTGCTACCGCAAACTACCGCAATGGAAGGGGAGATTTGGCATGCAATAAAACTGGTTTAATCCATCATTTCTTTTGAAATGCCTGTACCATGTTAAGACCATTGCGGTCGACAATTTCCCGGTGGTTTTTAACGGGTTTTGTCTTTTTGCCTTTTGGACTTTGACTCTTGAAAATTCTGTTCGGTAATTTTGTTTTTACCCGCATGGTATAATTAAATCAAAAACATACAAGTTTAATCAAATCAAAATTGCAAAATCAAAGTTGCAAGTAATATGTGCATACTTTCATTTTAATATTCATTACGTACAAAAATGTAATAGTTTTCATTGAAATGTGATTAACTTGTATGAGAATTTCAACATTAAAATTGAATATGTACTTTATAGAAGGCCAGTGGGGCGGCTTAGTCGTTCTATTGAACCTGCTTTAATTAAGTATAATAAATGAAACTTGGACTGTAAAATACGTCTTAATATCACAAATTACAGAATATGTTATTTGCTTAATCAAGATTCAGATGGAATCCATGTCACAATATTATAATGCTTAGGTTTGTACTTGGTAATTATTGTTTGGTGAATATTTTAAGTATATGCGATTTCCAAACACTATATAAACATTCACCGAGAGGCATTTTAATTTGTATGCTTCTGATGAGCCTCCAAAAATGCAAGAAATTCAACCTCGAATCAGCATTTGTAATTCCAGTAAGAATCAAATCTAAGATGTTTTAACATCAATGGTAATTCCGTCTAGATTATACTCAACCACAATGTTTTATATTTAATAAACTATGATATATAATTCTGGTTAAAAAATATGCAACAATATCAATAGTTAAAGATGAAATAACTTCACTAAATTCTGCATTGGATCCTTTCATAAGTTTGATAGTTAAAATTTTGACATTGGTTGTTCGGTAGAATAATCCAATTCTGGAATCGTTGAAGGTTTACATAAAATGTAGAGACCCTAAACTGAACTGTGTGCAACCAGGACCATTTTACAATACAATTTACTTTCAAATATTCCTAATTTTTAAATCCTTGCAAATAATGGCTCTTTCACGTCAATTATCTGCTCTTTTGTAAATATTTGTGTAAATTCAGAATTCTTTTTCGCTTTCCTGATGTTGCTTTTTGCCAAATTTAAAACGCAAATATAAAGTTAAAAATATTAAAATCAGCATCCCATTTTGACATAATTCAAAACTCATCGCTAAAGGTATAAATGTTGACTTTTTGTAATCCCTTTCTTCTCTTAATTTATTGCCTCAAGATTATTATGCTAGAAAAATGAAAACCACAACTCAGTCAACTTTACTGTTAACATTCCTTTATATTCATGTTTTAGGTTCACTGGTTTTAGACATTTCACAAAAATATTGATAATATCGGCAGAATCAAATTTCTTCTTGGCTAAAATCTTAAATTTAAAATACTTAAATTGAGTAAAACATGTTTTGGCATTTTAAATATTCTGTATACAGGTATGTGAGGGTCATAACAAAATGACCGAACAGAATTGTCACGAGCCGAAATCCAGAAGGCAAAAAAAAAAAAAATAATAATTAAAAAATAAAAAAATTAAAAAAAATAAATAAAAATAAATTATTAACATGGCAGTGTTCAACTGGACCACCACTGCCATGTTCAAATTTCGGTTAATTAATATACTTAAGCCTCGTATTACAAGTCAAAATAAATTTGTCGTTCTTTATATTTTATATCCCTTTGGACTCACACAGAGATGGCGGGAGCAGTGTAATCTGTCTGTAATATCTGTGCATTCTAAGAGCAGCCAAATCCCTCGGTGGGAAGGCAATCTCGATATTCATGTCTCTAATAGACCGTTATATATATATATATATATATATA
>MJUU01005493.1:85772-106012 GCA_002080025.1 Modiolus philippinarum
AACATTTTCATCAATTGGATTTCAAAAATATTTGATTCCAATTTTGGTAAATTTCCTGAATGTCTCAAAGACCACTTATTTTTTGGAATTCTACCTAGCAACCATACTTAAAATGTTTGTGTAGCTTAGGATGAACATTTTTATAAATTGGATTTCAAAAATATTTGATTCCAATTTTGGTAAATTTCCTGAAAGTCTCAAAGACCACTTATTTTTGGAATTCTACTTAGCAACCATATATCATAGAATTCTTTTAGTAACAATAATGACTATCAATAGGGAAATTTCAAAGATAATAAAAAAAATTATGCCAAGGGTGTATAACAACTGTTTTCTGTGTCAAACAGGGAGTGCGGGGATAGCTGTCGTTTCCGACAACATCTAGTTTTATATATTTTTACCATGTCGCAAGATAGAAAGGAAGTATCATCTTGGCCTTAAGGGGTTTCGATTAAACGTTTTAGGAACATTCCAACTGTAATAAATTTTACAAATTATTCCTGAATCTGAGGCAAGTAGCGGCAAAACAAATTATACAGAAAAAGAAGGCAACGGATGGATGTAAAAACAATTCACTTGGGATTCGAAATACCGTAAATTTACATTTAAAACGGGTATCTCGTTTTAAAGTTGCTATAAATGTAATATATGTTTCCGCTATCCAAAATCTTTTGTCGAAATTCCGATTAATTAAAAAACGGCAGTAGAATACCGAGGGGACAGAAGTACAAAATTTCATAGATCAAAGTCCCGAGACAATGCAAATGAAGACGGAAGACCAAAGACACCACACATCCATAAAACACCACAAACACAAAACTAAAAACTAAAGCACTAACAGTGTGAACTCTCTCTCTCTCTCTCTCTCTAAAAAAAAAAGAATAAAAAATAAATAAATAAAATAAAATAAAAATAAATAAATAAATAAACAAATAAAAAAAATAATAAAAAAAACAGAGTGACATCAGGTGCTCCGGAAGGGTAAGCTTGTCATCACTATCATCGGCTTCAATGACAAACCGGTTGCCAAGCCAATCTTAATGTGTTCAAAGATAAAACACACTGATTCAGATATTATTTCGATATTTTTCACGGTGAGTAATCGAGATACGTGCTTTTTGGCATACGGCAGATGGGTACGCGCTATTTAGCATACGGCAGATGAGTTGTTATTGATATTACATACAGCAGACGGCAAAATGTCAACTGACGGTATGTTTTGTGTTTGTTTTCACTTCTTAGTTGCAACATATCCTAAAATTCATAAAGAGAATATGGATAAATGATATATGAATCCCACAAACACTGCTAAAGCCTGCAGTATTTCGTCAAATACTTAAATGGTTCAAGTTTGTCAGAAAATGCATTACGATGCATTTTTCCCTTATAGCTCTGTCCGTTTTTATCTGATCGTCTTCATAGTTACACACACAATTTTATATACCAATCGTCGCTAAAGGATAGCAAAATTACATCTTGTTGGCATGTTATTTAAGCTATATACCAAGAAAAAAATGTATGATACGGCATACAGCAAGATGCTGTGAGATAATGATACAACATACGACAGTCAATGGTACGGCATACTTTTTACTTTGAATACAAACATTTTTAGTGTATACTATACATTAAGCCACGTATCTCGATTACCCACTGTGTTTTTTACTAGATCATTTTGTTAAGAAGTGTGATATAATCTTTTTTATAATCTGATTATATAAAATATATCGACGAACTTCAAATAAAACGAGAAAGTTACGACAGTCCAAAATTCGGGGTACCTACAAAAAATGTAGGCTGATATGAGATTATAGATATCGTTATAGTGAAGTGCAGGTTGTTTGTGCTGTGGTATAAGCAAACCAATCTTGAACATTATCAATTTGAAAATTGTTCATATTCTCGTTCAATTTACTTATTAAACTATAAACCAAATATTTAAATCTATGTTATTTGCTTGTTTGTTATGTTTTTGTTTCATCGGAAAAATGGGGTGTGTAAATCAAATGGAGTAAAGCGGATCCAGGCAATTTGAAAAAAAGGGGGTTCTAATTAGAAGACAAAGAAAATTTCGAAGAGCGGAGAGAGGTGCGAAAAGGTTTAGGGGTATTTCTTAGCAAAACATCAGGATATTCAATAAAAAGTACATGATTGTCCAAAAGAAGGGGGTTCCAACCCCCGGAACCCCTTTGCATCCGCCAATGAACGACCCCAACCCCCAAAGTTAAAGTTGCAGAGAATATATACTTTGTTTCTAACATAAATTATAGTAAAGGGATAGAGACCGTCACATCTTAACATCTGATCTTGTGTTTTGACATAAATTGTCACTTTAAATGACTTTTATGTCAACAGTATAGCCCCAGGGCAACCGATTGTCTTGGCTTTGGAGAAACGGTGGTGTGGGAGGTTAAAACCAGGTCAACTAGAAACATTTAAATTGATCTAATTTTACCTTGAGTGTTTTTTGTATATATAACACATAGTAAAAGTAAACAAAATGTTATTAGTAACTAGTTATTTTTCTTGATTTGTAAGTCAAGTTTTCATTTAAGTAACAACTTACCCCGCGTGTTTCAAATGCTACTTCTTTGATTCTTCTTTAGATGGCAATTTACACAGCTTTCAGTTCAAATTGATATAATCTCCTGCTATTTCCCACAAAGAAAGCTAACTTATTTGTTAAAAAGTTGAAATAACCCACATATTTTTGAAGTTTACGTACACATCTTTTGACCCCTTTTCATTGAAACCGCTAGAGCGTATTTCAACAACAATGTCCCGACGTAAATTAAAATGGTTCTGATCGAATGAATTCAATGCATTTTGCCAATAAGACCTTTTCATCTTGTTAACTTTCACGATGAAGAGACGAACCGCGCGATGTTGAAAGACGATCCGAAGCTAACGAAAACATTTCATACCAGCAATCTGAAAGTATATATTTTAGTTCATTTTACGCAAATATGTCATGTTCGGAATCATGTTGTTATGCAAATAAACACTTAAATAAAGGTATCAAAATGTTAGATTTTTGTTATGTTTTGTCTTTTTTGTTTTGTTGTATTTTTGTTTACTTTTTGTCAAGAGGGGAAGTGATGCAAACAGTTGAAACAACACATAAATTACCAATTTAATGTTTCTACCAGCTCTAAAAACGTCGGATGGTGGTTGAGGGAAGACTAGATTAGAGATTGACCCCCCTATACACCCCCTTATATAAAGTTAACCCTGCTGTATGAAGCTTTAGAACTAAACTTACCTGCATATGAAATTTCGTATTCTTACGACTGGTAAATTTCTACACATCCCTGTGCAAACAAACTGACAGAATATGGAAACTTATAAAAAAAAATATTAGAATCCATTCATCAATACACTCCACCGCACCACCATATTATACCAGAAAATCAATCTTGTTTACTGACAACGGACAGTATATGTTTCTTGAAATATTGATGTGGGAAAAAAGTAAAATTAGAAATATTCGATGAAGCATGCAGCAGGAATCAGAAGTTTATTATGACTGCCATTATCGAGAATTCGTTACATTACTCGTGTAAGAGGACATTCATTAAACATAAGTGAAATTATATTTTCTTTTTGTTTTCTTTTTATTGTACAGTAAAAAATTACCACCGTCCACAGTTTCAGATTGACCCTTGTTACTTTTTCGCATAAAATGCCACGGTTGAATTGATATGCTTGTTATCGTCCTGAAACTGTTCACTGTACGTTAAACTCTAACTAATCAATCATTTTCATTGGGACTTGAGTCTATGATATATCATCCTACAGTACCTCTTGGTTCTTTCATGTTAATATGTTTTATTTATTTATTTATTTTCAAAAGTTGCCTAAGATAAATTGTCCAATCTAGATTGGCCGAACCAATGGAGGCTCATCCAATAGGACTTCTATTCTTGAGACAATGTTGAAATAATAAGATCGAAGCTGTATATACCATTAAGATTTATGTTTTGATCCTAGAGTGTTTCATATATATATATATACATTAGATCATCAGACGCTGAAGAAGCTAGTAGGTCTAGGAAAAATTTCGTCATTGGCTATTTTACAAATAGGCTACTTAAACAAGCTATGTTACCCAAAACTTTTAAGTCATCACTCCAGACGTTTTTCGGTCGACATCACCATCTTGTGGACCATTGCTGGATATCTCTTTACCAGATGACCAAAGATTTTTCCCTTTAACAGCTCAATTATTGTTTCACCAACCTGATTTGATATGTTCAACACGGCGGGTGTCTTATAAGAAGCAGGAGATTCTTACTCTAGCGGTGCACCTGATCTCACTATGGTTTTTATATTTGGTCCGCGTAAGTTCATCTTTGCATGTGTATGAGTCTTCATTTTTCTGTTCTGTGTCGCACTCATCCAAGGACTATACATTCCCTGACTCATCTTATGACTTCGTCAGTCATTGTTTTCCGATGTTGCTATTGTATTTAGATTGAATGTGTAAAAGGAAAGACATTAAAGGTCCCAAACCGCACTATTGTTCCAGAAAACATCCAACTACCACAATATTTACAAGATTTTTTTTTCTACAAATACGACAAATTGTTAATATTTGCATGCATAATTATATCAATAATTTGCAGGTAAATTTTTGGTAAAAATCAAGAAGCCGTTAAGGCCGGGGACTTAACATTTTAGTCCCACTACTGTCCATGTGCGATTCGAGAAATTCGTAACTCATGTAAGGGGGGGGGGTCATGTTTTATTCATGTCCCTAGAGGTATTGTGGGTAAAATATAGACGAAAAAGAATGATTTTTATGGAATGATGGTAATTATGTTGAGTGTCATCAGTTTTGACCATTATTAAGTTGTCTAAAACATTCGTCGAGAAATTATCTAACCTTTGTACATAAAACAAATTATGTTCAACATCGTACAACGAAGCTTTTTAATATTAAGGAATAAGTGTGATTTAACATTTTCCATTGTTGAAAACTGATAAAAATTATAAGAAGTAGTCGGTATTACATATGTAAGTGTGAAGTGCCATATGCCTATGCTTTGTTGACGCTACAATGCTCAACTTCCATGTAATCAATATAGTTTGCACAAATGATGCGACTTTAATTTATGTCAATGCTACTTTCAATTCATGTTCATTTTCACAACTGCTACTAAAAACTGGTGTAATCCAATAAACAACTAATTTATATTATGACTATTTGACAAATATATGTCATTCATTACTCTTTTTTAGGCATTTTCTAAAATTAAGCAACAGTATTATATCTTTCTTGTTTATTTGTCAGGTTCAATGTTTTCTCCTGCTTTTGGAGTACAGATAATGCTTTGATCGCTTGTTTTAATTGCAAACATTTTCTGATGAGATTTAACACAGGCTGTGTATCAGTTCAAAAGTTTATCAACTGAATATATATATACATTTATTTCCATCAGAAATTTTTATAGCCATATGAATTTTTTGTATGCAATGTCTGATTCACAATCGGACACCCGACCCTACAACTTGTCAATGTTAAGGATGGTCACTCCTCAAGTTCATTATATCAAGGATTTAAAATTATTATTTTTATTTATTAGAATATGGATCAAACATCATTTTAAGCCAAAAATATTGATAGGTCCGTGTGGTAGTTTTTGAGATTTAAACGCCTGAAATTTTGGAGGGAAACCGAACTTCTCTATACTTTTCATTCAGTTTGCATTAAGGTAATCAACCTTTGAAATTCGATGAAGGCATATCAAGAATTTCATCAAATTTTGTCAGAAGTCTATTGAAGATGTATACTATCATATTTTGAAAAGAAAATTGGGGGGTCAGTGCGCAAAATTTTCTAATGCATAATAATATAAAAAACAAGAGAATTCCGAAAGTTAGAGACAGTTTCAAACACCCGAGGAGTGACCATCCTTAAGCCGTGTTTTACGCCGAATTGGCTTTGTACTTGTATGTTCGTTCGGCTCTCTGTCCGTCCGTCAAGCCGGTCGTTCCTACATTTGCATAGATGATGCGTCAATATGGGTCTCTATGTAATACCATGCAATGTTCTTACAAAACAAATTAAAATAATTCTATCAAAATTGATTAGAACCTGCAAAAATATGTTTCTAAAATAATTTAATTCGAGAAATCTAAAAGTTCTACTGATTGCACGGTGAATGAGTGATGCAAAAAAATCTTGAAAGTGGTATATCTAGGTACTTAATAAATGATTTGCTCATCTCCCCTTTTAAGATGTCTTTCATGTGACCTTCAAACTCATATCGCATCAAATTACATGTAAAAATTAATAGGTTTGTCCTTTTCTTCTCAATAAAACACCATTTTTGTTTATTAAAAAAACGAAAAACACAAAATAATGTATAATTAGATATTCCAAATGTCAGAATTCTGCCTATTAACTTCAAATGTTATATATTTCTCATTTCTCCTAAAATAATCAAAAAAGTTTTTGATTTTAGTTTCATTAATAATCCGGATTCCATCAGTATATCAAGTATGATTCTGAATCCTACAAGAAATTAAGTAGAATCCAGAATCCTCCTAGTACAAATCAGGATATCTCAATTTCTACTTGAATCAGGTATAAATCAGAATTCTAATTTGTCACAATAGAAATCAGAATTCCAATTTATACTTGGAGGATTCTGAATCCTACTGGATTCCAATATGTACTCTAACATATTCATATATGCATGTTTTCAGATTAATTGTGCTGTTATGGTAAGCCGAGGTATGTCTTCTATATCCCCATGTTGGTATGTATGTATATGTTTTTGTTATACTGTGTTGCACATTTAATTTGTGCTTTCATTTTCAAGAAAAATTATCTTGAATCTTGAAATATAGATTTAACAATTTATCAGTTATGCCGGTCCTTTACTTCATTTTGACTTGCTTCCAAAATGTAAATGTAAAAGGGATGTTTGTCAGAATTTTCTTATTTTTTACTCAAGAGTATAATAACCTAAAACGTGATATGCAACTTCTGCATCTTAAAATGTATAAAACTTCCTATTGTCAGTCATGTTCTCGTAACTGACGAAAAGTATGATTGATTACATTGCAGCGTTGCATTAATTCTTGCCGAGTGGGAGTACATTTGTATTTTCTTTTGCCCACCAGCGAATGAAACCTCTTGTTATATAAGCATTGGTGATGTTACCAAAGGTTGGTAGTGAATTGCCTGAAGAGTCTCTGTGTTTGTAACGACCAACAAAATTTACCTCTGCAGCATATTTCTTTATCTTCCAGATAAAAGAATATAAATGCATTTATATAATACATCTTTTTTACAAATCTGTTGATAATTGTGTTTTCGAACATTCGAAAGATCCACTAATATTAATGTAGAAACAGTTCTTAAAACACATATAACAGAAATAAGTTTAAAATAACACTAGAAGACCAACCAAAATCTTGCAAAGTAACAAACATTCCAAATACCATTGACTACAGTTAATGTCGATAAACTGATCTAAGCATGAAACATGAATAAGGTAACTTTTCGAAAACATAATTGAATCATATCATTTTTATTGACAGCAATGAACACTAGCAATTACTCAAATTTAATTCGCATTCTTGTAAAATGGACAGCAATTTGAGTAGCTCTGAAATAACAAGTTAAGCATATTATCGTTTTGTATTCCGTCAAGAAATTACCAAACCGGAATCAGGAAGTCATTTTTATGAACAGGATATCGTTACAACTAATTTATTAAGTGGAATACCCGATTTTGCACAACTGGCCTGTACCTTCATTTTTACGGATAAAAGAGCACGGAAAGGTTATAATTGAAGTCGGAAAGGTTAGGAATGCGGTTTGCACATAACGTAGACCCATTTTTCGATATATTAACACGATTTTGTGTAGTAAAAATAAGGAAAACGAGTATTTTCTGAAAATCTGTAAGAATTTATATGAACGAAAAGTAGCAAGTTACATGAATTACGAATTGCGAATTGCTGGACATCTACTACTGATGGCAATTACTCACTATGATCGCTATCGGATACGGAGAGGGGTTGAATTGTTCGAGTTGTAAAATCCCCAGCCTTAACGGCTTGTTGGTTCTTCACCAAACTTCCTTTGCAGAAAACTGTTTCATTTATGCATACAAAACCATCTTTCATTGCAAGTATCTGCAACAAATGAATGTATATATAAAATTTATGATAAACAATTTAAAAAACGGCAAATAATTCGAATATACCCATTTTTGTCCCAGAAAAAAAAATCCAACTCCCAATATTTTCAAGATTTTTTTTTCTGCAAAATCATTAAATTTGATGGTGACTAACATAAATTATTGGTATCTTTGCATGGGTAACTATCTCAATAATTTGCAAATATTTTTTTGGGAATAAACCAACAACCGGTAAAGGCTTGGGATTTTACAAAAAATTCCCATATGGTTTAACATTGAAATGAAAATTGGGACCTTTAACCTTAAAGATAGGGTTACAGAAATCCTCGATACAAACAACATCATGAGAGAGCCTCCTGAAGTCAATTTTTGAAAGTACAAATTACATATTTTTGTATGTTTGCATTTTCAAAACACAAGAAAATGTTGCATATCATCAGCGACATATAGATATATAGGATAAGGATAGGATAGGATCATCTGTGGACGCTGGTTCTTGAAACCACTTTATCCACCTCTTCTTCTTGCATATTATTGCTTCGTCACTTCCGGGTATTGCAATCCTAAGGTCTATTTCGGAGTTGAAGTCAAATTTAATCTTTTGGTTCTCTCAAAACTTACTTGTCTAGATGTATTTCAAATTCCTTTATTGATTTTGCCATGACTACCGAGTCCGGTAAACTGTTCTAAATTTCTACAACTCTATTTGTAAAATAATATTTTCTGATGTTCAATCTGCTGTATCTTTTCTTTTAATTTTTTTGGAATTTCCCGTTGTTCTGGATTCAGTATTTAATTCTAGTAAGCCGGTTGTAACCTCAGAGTCATAAATACCAGTGATAATTTTGAAGGCTTCGATCATGTCTCCCCCTTAGGCGTCTATATTTAAGTGTTGGCAATTTAAGCTTTTTTAACCTGTCTGTATAGTCAAGATCTTTGAGTGTGGGTATCAGTCTTGTGGCTCTTCTTTGAACACTCTCAATACTCTCTATTTCCCCGATTTTGTAGGGGGACCACACTGCTGCCACATATTCAAGGTGAGGTCTCACAAGAGCTTGGAACAAATATTTGAAACTCTGTTCATCCAAATGGGTGTATGTTCTTCTTATAAGACCCACTATGCTGTTCGCTTTGTTTACTTGTGTTTGAATGTGCTTTGAAAAGGTAATGTTTTCATCCTGAACTGTGACTTTCAGTTTTCTATTGGATAAGAAATCTTGTATCCAATTTATTGTTTTTCTACCAATGCCGTATGTTTCCAATTTTTTTTAATAAGCCTCCTATGGGGGACCTTATCGAAAGCCTTCATAAAATCCGTGTAAACAGAGTCAATACTGCCGCCATTGTCAAGACTTTCTGTCCATTTGTCCAGAACTTTCAGTAGTTGCAATGTAGTGGATCTTCCTGATAGAAAACCAAATTGTTTCTTACTAAATAATTCATTTACATGCATATAATCCACTATCTGATTTCTTACTATAGTTTTTCCATTAGCTAACAAACTTCACTTGTCAAACTTACTGGTCTGTAATTTCCTGGATCAGATTTCTCACCTTTCTTGAACAATGCGACTATATTGCCAAGTTTCCATATGTCTGGGACTATCTCCGCCTCTTAAAATGCATTAAGAATAATTGTTAGTGGTTTAGACAAAATATGGCTAAGTTCTTTTAGTGCCTTTGGGTGTAAATGATCAGGTCCTTGAGATTTGTTTGGATTTAATTCTTGTAATAATTTTCTTCAATATTCTTCTCAACTTATTGACGGTCTACCTCTACTTCATCAAGATTGGGTATTTCACCAGGTGGCTCATAGTAAATACCAATGCTAAAGAAATTTGCAAGGACATTGGCTTTTTCTTTGTCGGTTTTTGTTATTTTGGGTTCATCTTTCTCATCCTTATACTTCAATTCTGCTATGCCGCTGGGTGTTTTACGTTTGCATATTTCCAAAACTTTTACGGTTTTCCTTAGAATTTTTTGCAATATCCTTTTCCATTTGTATCTTTGCCTTCCGTACCAAATTTTTAACCTGGTTCCTAGCCTTTTTAAACTCTTCATACCTTTTTGGATCTCTGGATTCCATATATCTTTGCCAGCAACGATGTTTATATTTTATCTTACTTTTAGTCTTTTCATCCATTGGTATATAATTGTGTTTTTTTGCCTTGGCTTTTGCCTTATAACTTATTTTTGGTATACATTTATCCATTGCTTGGTTAAATTGGTCCATGAATAGCATATATATTTCATTTGGGTCCTTTCCACTAAGCAGCTTAGTCCAGTTTTTGCGTAGTCCCCTTTGTTAAAATTCCATTTCTCAATTTTAGTCTCCTCTAATTTCAAATAACATTTGTATTCAAAGGTTAAAACACAGTGGTCACTTTTCCCCAATGGACTTTCATAGCCTATTTTTCCCCAATGGACTTTCATAGCCTATTTTATCCACCATATTTTCGTCGTGTGTGAATACCAAATCTATTTTACTTGGTTCGCTGTTATCTCTCGTTCTAGTAAATTCAGTAATATGCTGGTAAAGAAAGCTATCTCTTATACATTCTATAAATGATCCACCGATTTTATCTCCATTGCTTCTCCAAGATTTCCAGTCTATTTTTTGGGAAATTAAAATCTCCCATTATCAGCAGGGGTACGAGTACTCATTCATTGAGGATACTTTACAATTAAATCATTTAATTCCTTTATATTTTCAGAGCTACTATTTGGGCTTTTGTATATGCATCCCACTAATAGAGTATCTTCCCCTGACAATCTAACTTTAATCCATTTACATTCTTCAAATTTACCATCTATATTAATTTCTTCAGCTAAAAATAACTGATTCACATACATAGCTACTCCTCTACCACTCCCCTTCTGTTCATTCATAAATAGATCATATCCTTAATTGTAAATGAAGTTCAGCTCTGCTTGGTAGGTAATGATCTACAGTTTTTGGGGTAGACTTCAGTTACCCCTATAATATCATAGCTAATCTCATTTTCTTGCACTCTAGCTTTTAGTTCATTAAGTTTATTTGACATTTGTATAAAAACAATTTAAACAATTAAAAACATTTGATGGCAGATTGTGGCATGTAATTATAATTTTCAGCCATTGTAGGTGTTTCCTGTTGTCCCTTTTATTTCATTTATTTATATAATTCTGTTTAAAAACCACATCCTTTTTTACATATTTACAGTTAATGAATCTGTTACTGCTTCTTTACTTTTACCACCCGTCGATCCCATGGTGGTCCTTTTACTATTAATTTGACGTTCCCGTTCCCCGACTTCAGATTTTTGTTGTTTTTTTTCCTTAGCTTCCTCCAATTTTAGCTTACTCTCTTGTCTTTCTTCTTGGGTCATGTCACGTGTTATTGTAACATGTATCGAGCGGTCAATAGTTTCGTACCAAATTCACTTTGGGTTCCTGTTACTAAATTAATCATCAAATTGTCAAAAGGAACACATGCAGTTTTTCAGTCAAATGAATCAACAAATAAGCACTTTGCAATAAAATATTAACTTGCACTTTGACACAGTGAAATGGCAACTTGCGCTTTGAACTAATGGCAAATTACACTTCCTAACTTGTGCAATTTGAATATCAAATGAATTAAATAACTAATTGATAAACACTTTATGACACAATGAAATATTTACAACTTATCAAATTGCACAGTCAAATGGCACAATGAAATATTAAACTAGCAAATTGCACTTGTCAAATAGCACAATAACCACATAGCAAATTGCACTGTCAAATAGCATAAACAACCTAGCAAATTGCTCAGTCAAATGGCATAATGAAACTATCACTTCCAAAGAGAATAATATAATTCGGTATCAATTTGCCTATATAGAAATAACCAAATGTGGAACTAATAACTTTGTCAAAATGCACTACAATCACAATATACACAATAAGAAGGTACCTATCCAAACACTTTAAATATATCACTTTGAATTATTATCCAAGGAATATCACTTTGAATTCCGAATTCTAGAATTATGATAAAGAATCCAATTTGCACATAGAATTCAATATTAAATCCAAGGAATAATAAAACACTCACTTTATATCATTGAAGAGCTTTCAACACTTTCAATGGTCAACACACTGACATCGAGACCTGGATTCGGTCTCCTTATATACTGTCTGGCTGAGTTGGACAAGTCTATTTCTTATCTGTGCAGAGGTGGTAAGGTCTTTTAACTCTATGATGCAACCTAATCACTTATTGTTCATGTATAAGGGGAAGTTAGGTAATTTTCCGGTTATCCAATGCAAAGAGGAATATACTGTTTAACAATTATAAATCTCTGTATATAGAATTACATGTTTCTGTCCCCACAATGTAAATACCCTCGGACAGAAAAGTGGACTGTGCATTATTAAAGTTATCTCTGGAGTAGAAGATAAACAAAATGAAGGTAGGAATCAATCAGTAAACATTATCTATAATATCTTTTATGTGAACAAAGGTATAAACAGGCATTTTCGTCACATTACCCACGCCTCTAATTTCATGCGTCCTCGCATGACTTCTGACTGATATGCTGAAAAAAATCACAAGTTGTTATCTTTTATTACCACACTATCAGACTGGACATCATAACAATTATACAAAACCCACCACTGCTTCGTTATTTAATCATAAAAAACACTTTAATAAATATCAGCATCTGGTCATAAGACCTAAAGTACTGCATCTGGCCATCTGTCAGGCACTATACACCATCTGACACTAGAATCCAGACAACAAGATACTATGTCCACAATTACATCAGTCAACAAGAATACAAAAACACTTTAAACATCGTGGGTTTCACTCTATCTTCTAACAAACACAAAACTCAGATTGAATACCTTAAAATTCCATTCCTATATCAGATTGAATCATATTTAGAACTTTTGCTTATTACGTGTGCAATTTTGAATGTCACAGCCAAAGAGTAAATTTTGATTTCCCTAACAAATTTAGCCTCAGCATCGGCTCCTAGGAGCCGAGGAGGGTTCTTTAACGTGCCCAGGTTGTGACGGACCTGAACACGGGGCCTCGGTTTATAGTCTCATCCGAAGGACTGCATATAAAATGAAAGAACACATTCATGTAAAAGAAAACAACACATTGAATAGGGTTACTCCCTGTAGACTTTACTTAGAATCACTGTATACACAAACTAAACAAAATCAATCAAGTTACCAAAATGTTTGTCTCCATTATCAGTTCAAGCAGGCACTTTCTTCTCTATGACTGTTATCTTCTTCCCATCCTTCTCATATTCCGAAATTATTTTGATGTACTTCGTCACCATCTTTTGTTCCTTTTCTTCTTCAGACAGGACCTTCTTCTCCCTTGTATGAGTAGAAACAGTTGGTCTAGGGGTTAAACCCCTTGTCAACTTTTGTCTCAAGTCCTTAATCTTCCTTTTTGGCGCGTGTATCGGTTTCGGTTTCGTGGCTTTTCTCACCACTCTACCTTCTTTTAGAGGAGTACTACAGCTTGGCTTTTCCTTATCCAAGCTTTTCTTCTCTTCATCCTGATTAACTTTATCTTCATCATAGACAACAGTTCTCTTAACTTCAGGTTCGACAACTGCCACATCTGATAAATCGTCGCTCGAAACTTAATCAAATAGACTTCTTGATTCATTATTAGTTTCTTTTGAGGTCTCTTTAATAGCGTCATCTGAGTCTGAATCAGACAAGTTAAGGTCGTTCATAACCTCACTGGTTACAATCCTACTTATACTAGGAACAGGCTGTTTGTTGTTATCATCTTCCATATCGTCCTTTTGAACAGAACCAGTGTCCTTCTCCTCGGATGAAAACCTCTCATTTTCACCAGTACTGCAGTGGATATTCTTGATGTGCTTGTTCAGGTAATTTCTTTTCGTCGTATGGTACGAGCACAAGTCACAGAATAAAAGAGATTCCGTACATTCCAGTATGTGCTTGTTCCTCTGATCTTTCGTTCCAAAAGACGTCGGACAGAACGGACACATAAATTTGTCTTTCTCTGGCACAGTCAGTGCAGGCATCTTAGGAACTACCTTCCTGGGTGTTGTTTTAGTTTTTGGCATCTTTATCTGCAAAGATAAAGAATACAATATTTACTATTTCACAATATTTACACGACTATGTACAAAACTATATACAACAATTTAGGCAAGAAACCCCTTAAACGTAGTAATCTTGCATCCAAGCAGGTGGACGTCTTTTCCTTCGACCACTTGTGATCTCACTTAAATTCTCTTCTACTTCAGGATAAGACCGATCATCACTGACTTTATTTTCATTTGAGCAGAGAATAATTTTGGAATCAAAACCAACAACTTCAGTTTGTTCTTCTTGTTCTTCAGTTTCCGAATTCACTTCATTTTCATCATCCAATTGCAGAGGCAATTCACCTCCTAGTATCTGAGGATTCTTTTTCCTCATGCGTTCTACATGAATTATCTGTAGTTTACCTCTACTTCCACAAAGAACCTTGTATGTGAGATCAGTACACTTTTCTGCAACTTTAAACGGTCCTTTCCAGTATGAGGAAAGCTTAGCTGACTGTCCTGTTTTCTTCACCGGGAAATATACGTATGCCTCATCACCCTCATGAAAGTTTTCCCATGATAGCTTTAAATCGTGTTATCTCTTTTGTCAAAGCATATATAGTACTGTCCGTGTTTTGTCGTACTTTTTCGTGTGCTTCTTTCATTCTTTCCTTTAACTCCCATACCCATTGATAAACGGGGAGAGTTTTTACACTTGTTGGAATATTGTACATGATGTCTGTTGGCGTTGACACTTCCCTTCCTAACATGAAATAGTTAGGGGTATAACATGTTGTTTCGTGCTCTGCGTTCTTATAAGCCATCATCACGTATGGTAGATATTTGTCCCAGTCTTGGTGGTGTTCATCTACGTATGCACTTAGCATTGTAACAAGTGTCTTGTTGAACCGCTCTGATTGCGGATGATAGGGGGTTGTCCTGGTTTTCTTTATGGTAAGGGTCTTACACATTTCATGAAAAAGCTTGGCGACCTTGATCCGAATGCATGTAAGACGGAACACCAAACCGTGAAATGACTTGTTCAACAATAAGTTTTGCAACTGTTTCAGCCTCCATGTTGGGCATAGCAAAGCTCTCTGTCCATTTAGAGAAATAATCCGACACTACAAGAATGTATCGGTTTCCGTCTTCTGTTTCGGGTAATTCACTGAGTATATCGGTCGCAATACGTTCCATCGGGAGGCTACTTTGTTCTATACCAATATGAGCTCTCCTATTCGGGATTGGATATTTCCTCTTATGGCAAAAGTCGCACCCCGAAATATACCTTCGGACGTCCAAATGTAACCAGGCCAATAGTATTTTTGGCGAATTCTTTCTAGAGTTTTTCGTACTCCTAATTGTGCGGATGTCTTGCTATCGTGACACTGAAACAACACATTTCTCCTCTCAGAAAACGGAACTATCGCCTGCAAACGATTCTTAGTTTTGTCTGATGTTTCAAACCTCCTATATAGTACATTATCAACCACTTCTAGCATTTCCCATTGTGAATACAGACACTTAGTAAACAACTTCTTCCCAGATATTTCTGACATTTTGGGCTTTTTGTCATTTTTAAGCCAGTCTTTAATTGACTGAATATCCTTGTCTCTATCTTGTAAATCCTTCAGTGATAGTTGTTCGTCGACAGAATGGTCGTTCGAGAAAGTTTCGTTTAGAACCTTTCGCACACTAGCTGCAGGAGAAGAAATTTTACTTTCCCAATCACTACTATAGCCACATTGCTTACACGGTACCCTGCTCAATGCATCAACATTACTATGTTTACTACCGGGTCGGTGAATGATCTCCATTTCAAATTCACTGAGAATCTCCAGCAAACGAGCAATTTGACCTTCCGGGTTTTTGAATTGCATGAGCCAGTGAAGTGAACCATGGTCAGTGCGAATAATAAACTTTCTACCATACAGGTAATGTTTGTAATGCTTCACAAAATGAACAACAGCTAAAAGCTCTTTCCGGGTAACACAATAGTTTCTTTCCGATTTGCTCAAAGTCCTGCTTGCATACCCAACCACTACTTCTTTACCGTCTTCTCCATTTTGTGATAAAACAGCCCCAATTGCCTCGTTACTGGCGTCAGTGTCTAGAATAAATTCGTGTGAGAAATCGGGGTGTGCAAGAATAGGCGCACTAATTAAACGTCCTTTCAAGAAATCAAATGCATCTTGGCATTCTTGTTTCCACACAAAAGCTCTGTCTTCTTCTGTTAATCGATGCAAACATCTAACTACTGCGGAAAAACCTTTGATGTATCGTCGGTAGTACCCGCACAATCCTAAGGACGATCTAAGTTCGGTCACATTTGTAGGGGTTGGCCAGTTTTTGATAGCATCAACCTTAGACGGATCAGTTGCAATCCCTTCGTCCGATATTACATGTCCCAAGTACAAAACTTGTTTCGCACAAAGACAGCACTTTTTGGCTTTCAATTTCAATCCAGCAGTTTCGAGACGCATGAAAACTTTTTCAAGATTTTGAATCATGTCATCGAAGTCTTACCCATAACGATGATATCGTCCAGATATATCAGGTATATGTCCCACTGAAGTCCTGATAAAACTGTCTCCATTAGACGCTCAAAGTACTAGGGGCACAACACAATCCAAATGGCATTGTTTTAAACTGAAACAAACTCCTTCTTGTTGCAAAGGCTGTTTTGAAACGATCAGCAGGATCTAATTCCACCTGCCAATAACCACAGCACAGGTCTAATATTGAGTACCAAGCGTTACCAGGAAGTAGCTCTAATGAATCATCTATCCGAGGAAATGGATAAGCGTCCTTCACAGTTACTTTGTTCAAGCGTCGGTAATCTACACAAAATCTGAAGGATCCGTCCTTCCTTTTCGCTAATACAACACCTGATGCCCAGGGACTATTGGAGGGCTCAATGACATCCTTTTCTAACATTTCATCAATATTTTTGTCGATTTCTTCCCTTAGATCTATAGGCGTTCGTCGAGGTGGTTCTTTAAAGGCAGGTGCATTTCCAGTATTTATCTTATGTTTAACAATATTCGTGCGTCCGAGATCTTTATCACTTTCCGCAAACGAATCCTTGAATTTCAAAATTAATTGTTTTAGTTGCTGTTTTTGCTCTTTGTTAAGATTTGCACTGGAACGGTCCAAAAGACTTTGTAAATCGGGTCGTAGGAATGCTTTGTTCCAGAAATATCGGATGTTATTTCTGGTTTTGAAACGTTTTGCACTTCATACACTTGACCTATTCCAGTTCCCTTATGAATTACACACATTTCGGGCTTAACATTCATTAGCCTAACAGGTACACTATCACTTGTATTTACCAATGTCCTAGCGGTAAGCGGACCATCTGATTCTAATTTTTGAGCAATCGGTTCAATCACACCTTCAGAGAATTTCATTCTTTGATACTTTGGAATACAAACAGTCCCAGGAATAATCATTTCACTCATTGATGGAATGCTCACTGTTTCACTAGCCACTATCCCAAAACATCCAAACGTACCTTCAAAATGCACATCGTATTCATCACCGCCTATAACTAACTTCCTTGATACATCATCAATTACACATTTATAATCTCTTCGAAAATCAAGCCCTAATATGCCGTCAGCACTCACATTTGCAACAATAGCTTCTAACTGAAAGACTCTATCACTTATTTCAAAAGTAAATGTACACTTTCCTTTCATTGATAAATAGCCTCCATTTGCAGATGTAATGGGTTGTTTGCACTCTTTAAGCACAGGTTTATTTGATAATTGTTCAAAAAGCCTATTTGAAATAATCGACAAAGTGGCACCTGTATCCACAAGAATTTTCACATCCTTTTTGTCAATGCACACATCTATATACATTCCTGTCTCATCAACTATAGAGACATTCGATTTTCTCTGATTGTGTTTATTTTGAATACCACGGGTTGAACTCCTTGAATCATATTGGTTATATCTATTTCCATTATATCTTCCTCTCCCAAAGTTGTTATTTTGCCTTTTTGGGGATCTACAAAAACAGGAAAACAGCAAACACCTACAATGGCTAGGAACTACAATCACATGCCACAATATACAAGCAAACTTCACCAGAAAAACTTTTTGCATATGACCCGGTTTACCACAATTGATGCATTTCCTTTCCGTTTGACTTGCATTTGTTTCATTTGTTTTTGCTCTACGTTTTGATTTTAGCTCAGTAACTTCACCTATGAGATCTTGCATCATTTTCTGCAATGATTGTACGTTTTGTTCTATTTTGTCTATGGCAATCGCATGACTACTTTCTACAACAAGGTTGTCTACACTTTCCCTTGAACCACTATCACTTAAATCGGCTGATCTCAAGTAGCCATGCGCAGTTTTATTAGATTTCTCTGCTTTGTTAAACGCCTCTAGCTCAACTGTTAGCTCAATTGCTTCGTCTAAGTTCTTTGGTCTAGATTGTTTAATTTTTAGTCTCATATCTGATTCATGCAATGCAAGTTGGGTTTGGATGTTGAATGAATAAAGCTTTTCCTTAAGTCATCTTCTAATTGCGTAAGGGCTAATGTCAAACTGCCTATTTTATCATCTATTTCAGCCATTTTTCACAAGTATGATATGAACTCACCTTAAGTTATACTGCTATAAACTATATATAATCAGGAATACAAGTAATACTGTCACTGTGTCTTCTAACTGAAAAACACAAAGTAGATTTGTCAAATTATTTTAACAAGATACTATGCATCATTATATATACACAATAAAAAGAAATGTCATTCAAACAAAATGCTTTAGCAAAAGGAATCCAACTGCTGCCACCAATTTTGTAACGTGTATCGGGCGGTCAATGGATTCGTACCAAATTCACTTTGGATTCCTGTTACTAAATCAATCATCAAATTGTCAAAAGGAAAACATGCAGTTTGTCAGTCAAATGAATCAACAAATAAGCACTTTGCAATAAAACATTAACTTGCACTTTGACACAGTGAAATAGCAACTTGCGCTTTGAACTACTGGCAAATTGCACTTCCTAACTTATGCAATTTGAATATCAAATGAATTAAATAACTTATTGATAAACACTTTATGACACAATGAAATATTTACAACTTATCAAATTGCACAGTCAAATGGCACGATGAAATATTAAACTAGCAAATAGCACAATAACCACATAACAAATTGCACTGTCAAATAGCATAATAAACAACCTAGCAAATTGCTCAGTCAAATGGCACAAACGAACTATCACTTCCAAAGAGAACAATATAATTCGGTATCAATTTGCCTATATAGAATTAACCAAATGTGGAACTAATAACTTTGTCAAAATGCACTACAATCAAAATATACACAATAAGAAGGTAACTATCCAAACATTTAAATATATCACTTTGAATTATTATCCAAGGAATATCACTTTGAATTCTGAATCCTAGAATTATAATAAAGAATCCAATTTGCACATAGAATTCAATATTAAATCCAAGGAATAATAAAACACTCACTTTATATCACTGAAGAGCTTTCAACACTTTCATTGGTCAACACACTGACATCGAGACCTGGATTCGGTCTCCTTATATACTGTCTGGTTGAGTTGGACGAGTCTATTTCTTATCTGTGCAGGGGTGGTGAGGTCTTTTAACTCTATGACGCAACCTAATCACTTATTGTTCAAGTCAAGTCAAGTAATATTTATTTAAAAGTCGGTACATGTAAAACAATAAACATAAGCTCCAAGGAGCTTTTAAAACCGACATACATATTAAAAGACATATAATGCATGCAAATTAATAAGTTAACATAGCTATTTTGCACATACATAAGNCCTGGTGGACGATCATCGAACTACAAAACTGCGGCTATTAGCCGCAGTTTCTTCTATTTGTGTAACTGAAAATCGGCACTTGTTTTAATCGTATTAAACAGCACAGGTGACCTGACAAACTTACCTGAGCACCTTCCGACACGTGTATACATAGCAGGGGTCAGATTAACATTTTTGCGATGTTTATTCAAACTGAAATGTATTTT
>MJUU01005494.1:1335-20903 GCA_002080025.1 Modiolus philippinarum
TAATTATTCATTTCATTCTTAAAACATTCCTACATTGCATTGAAAGCAAATAATCTAAATGGTAAGAAATTTTTCCTGCTACAAAAATTTAAAAAGTAACATTTTAAAATCAAAATGGAATAAGAATTTTTAGGTTAATTTCCATTATTCAGTGATTACATTTAATATCAAACTAATGATAAAAATGAGAAACTTACCGTTCATATTCATGCAATTCATTTCAATGAAATTATCCTGGAGAAATATGATGCTTGTCTTATTAAGCCTAGCAAAAAATTTCAGAAAATCCATATAAATTTATCTATTGAGGATTTACCATTGCGTAGGATTGTACCTAAAGTTTCATTATTTAGATATTACATATTTCCTATTACAGTTTAAGACATATGAAATACGGAACATTGTATTTAAAAAGATGATAACTGAGGAAGCTAGTTAGATAATTCATATGATAAACTTTCAATATCGATTGTATTTTTGGATGCATGTATGATGCCAGCCTGACGAGCTACAACGGACGGAAAACTTTTCAACATCTTGTCTGCCTGGCTTACAAAAACAAGTAGCAGCGTAGTTCGACGTTTTAAATGCGATTCATTAGCGTATACGGAACGTATTGATAATAGTCTTCTAGCTTATACCGAATGTCTGTATAGCGAATTGACGATCTTGCATCAGAATAGTTTGAAATTCTTTTTCTAAATATTATTTTAAAGGTAGACATTGATAGAAATGCAATCGAAAAAATACGGGTTTTGAGGGAGGGTTAACCTCCAAATATGTCAATCTGAAGCCGAACTTAAACAGCGATTTATATTTCTTTTGATTTTCCCTTGTTCTTTAACTATTATATTTTAATAATAAAGCATTGATAAATACGTTACTCGTTAGTGTTTAAAATGACAAAATATTGCACACAACATGTTTATAGCGGACCTGTGACGTTTGTCTAACGTGTACACAACAAACCGTTAATGTGTTAGCAAACGTCGTGAATTTTGAGCATTTTCATATTTTCTTGCTCACCTAACGTTCAACAAAGCACACCAACGTGTGTCGACGCATGTATAGCGTATAAAAAGCGTCCCTCTAACTTATATCGCGCACATCAGCGCGTGGGAAAATATCCTCACACGTCAGCACATGTTCGCACAATGCGCTTAAATGTGACAGATCCACAAGTAATTGAATAAAATTGAATACCCATATAACAGTTTGCACTAAAGGTGTATTGGTAGTCCAAAATTGTTTTCAATAGATTTTCTTTATTTTCTCAGGAAAGTTTTCTTATTATATTAGCATTCAAATAAAAAAAATAAAAAAAATGGGGGTTACCGTGCTTGTTTTTACAATAATTGATATCAAAATAATCAATTATTTCTAATAAATATATAGGGAAAAATAGGTATTTGGTTGTTTTCTTTAAAAGTATTCCATATATTTCTTTGTATTTTACTCATATGTTAGCCCTTTGAATATACATTCAAAACATATAAAGAAAATTGGGGATCATCGTCTTTGTTTTACATATATTTTCAAAAATGTGAATTTTCATAGTGATACAGTTGGTTGAAAGTTCAACATTACATTTTTTGCGTGTACATTCCGTGTTTTGTTCGTTCCGCTCGCGTTTTCCGTTCGTTCCGTTTCAAATAAATCAAATCGGGTGTTGTGTGTACCATTCATACACGTTTTACACGAAACAAACGATTCAATTCGTTCCGTTCGTGTACGCAAGCTCGGAACAGTTCATATCGTGCAGAGCGTGTATATCGTGTGGAGCGTGTATTTCGTGTGAACCGGAAATGCGTTTCACAAAAATAAAATCCTATAAATAATTATTTCATAGTGACGTATGCTTGCAGTTCGTAACTTTATCGTCCATAAAGTCAATTCCATACAGGTTGACACATCATATCTGCTGATGCAGTCAGTTTTAAACAACATTCATGATATCAAAACAACACGACAGTCATTCGGATTGTTTCTGAAACGGTATGTTAAGTATGTCGAGAAAAAAAGGGGAGGGGTATGGAAGTGCCTGTGTTAAAAAATTACTACCTTTCTTTTTTTCATTTCCATATGTATGTAGTACACAATATATGTGTATATGCATGGACAGCAAGAGTTCTAACTTCCCAAGTTACAATATGCCTAGACCTATAATTATACCATGACAGGAACACTGGTAGTTGTGGACAGGATCTTGCATTTGCCTTGTATGGGAGTTATGCCCGCTATGCATATTTTTTTTGAAAAATTTGTGATCCTGCAATGATATATAGACGAATACGACCCTATGAATATTTTCTACCTGCATTTCTACCTGTTTCTAAAGCTCGTCAAATAAATTTTATACATTCCCAATGTTCTGACAATGTATATGTACATTCCATGGTGTGAGGTTCCTCACTGTGTTGAAGACCGTACGGTGACCCCTAGATGCTTTGTTTTGGGTCGTTTTAACCTGGATATGGGATGTTGTCTCCTTGACATTTACCCCATTTCCTTTCTTTTCATATATTGTATATACATGTGTACATGTCTTTTTACTTACATGTCCTGATGGGATGTAAGGCTCATACTCTTGGACGGTGTCATGAGTCCACAAAGGTACCAGCTGATACTTGAACAACGTCGCAAGTCTACATGGGTTTGCATCAGTAAGCCCGTATGGACTCAGTACACTGATCGAGAGTTCTTGCGAAATATATCCCATCAGGAAATGTCAGTAAATAGACAAATACAACATTTTCTACAAAAAAATTTGCATAGTGCACATTCACCCACAGTCACGAACTTTCCTGTTTGCACAGAGTCGGTTCACCCACATTCTGGTTCACACGGAGTCAATTCGCCCACAATATATATGGCGTTGTAATTTGGCAAAGTATTTTGCAACACATTTAAGTGTACATATATATACAGAGTGTAGGGGCTACCCTTGTCTGTTATAATAAAAAAAATGATGGAATGCATGAAAAAGCTTATATTGGTATTTCTTTGTTTCAGGGAATTTTACTAAAATATATTACGTAATCCGTACAAATGCCGTACTGATTAAAATTATAATTTAAAAAAAGTAAAGAAATCGCATTAAACAAAAGTTGCTTCTGTGACAAATTTTTAAAAATATTTAGCTTTAAAGAACATAAACCATGAAGGCAATTTTTGTTCATTCCCATCCAAATATAACTAATTAATATTTTAATAATTGTCAATCAATATTCAAACATTAATAACACAAATCAATGTTTATTTGTAAATTGCCAATCAAATAATCTGATAATATTACTTATCTAATTGTTTGATCAACACTCTTACATCGGCATTCATTGCTAAATTGCCAAAGAAATTTACTCACGAATGTTCAAATCGACATGTTTATTACGTACATGTAAATATATAATTAACGTGCTGTGTTAAATGTGAAGTAAACAAACCAAACTATTAAATGGGTAGGAAACAGACCCACTTGGTTGGCAAACAAACCTGTAATGGTTTCTCAAAATGTTCCTCCATGCATATTGTTCTAGCTCCAGTGATTACATTTTTAGCAAATCACGTCCTTTCCTAACTGCATAGCCATAGGTCTTGTGGTGCAGGTGCCAATATTTTTATGCCCCGCCACGGAGTGGAAGGGGCATATAGATTTACCCTTGTCCATACGTCCGTACGTCCCGATGTTAAGTTTTGCATTTAGGTCCATATATTGGCAACATCTTGTGGTATTTTGATAATATTACATCAGTACATGCACCTTGATTAGTACTAACAGATTCACCAACAATTAGGGATCCATGACCTACATTGTACGCTTGAGTGACTTTGGTTAACGTTTAATTTTGCGTTAAAGTCCATTTCTCAACAACTACGCATTATAACAATATGATGTTTCAACAAATTAATTGCCTTGATAAGTACTACCAAAAACATTGACAGTTAGGTGGCTTTGACCTATATTTTACGCTTGAATAACTTTGATTAAATTTTGCGTTAAAGTCCATTTCTCAACAACTACTCATTATAACAATATGATGTTTCATCAAATTAATTGCCTTGATGAGTACTACCAAAAACATGGAAAGTTAGATGGCTTTGACCTATATTTTACGCTTGAGTGACTTTTGTTAAATTTTGCGTCAAAGTCCATTTCTCAACAACTACACATTATACCAGAATGATGTTTCATTAAATTGATGGCCTTGATGAGTACTACCCAAATCATTGATGATTAGGTTGCTTTGACCTATATTTTATGTTTGAGTGACTTTTGTTAAATTTTGCATTTAAGTCTGTTTCTCATCGACTTAACATGCTATCCCAATGTTGTTGCATCAAAATAAATCAACTTGATTAGTACTACAGGTATCCAAATCGGTCCCAATTTGGCCTACTTTTTTGCTTAAGTGACTTTTGGTTTATTTTCTGCTTGAATGACTTTGTTAAATTTTTAAACCCGATTGACTTGGGCTATCTCTTTCCTATGAAAAATTTGTCGGCGGGGCATCCGTGTCTTATAGACACATTCTCTAGTTTATACTTGATTGAAACGATGTACTAGTACATGTGAAAATGTCATAAGATTCGTTACGAATGACAACAAAATGACATTCCCCTATAAAATTTGTTGCCAGTCAGCCAGTGGAAGAATATCATATTTGTTTTAGTGGACTTTTTGTCACCTCCTGTGCAATAAATACATGCATATTTTTACAGCCATGACTGGAATCTTGCAGAAGAAAAAATATATGAAATTTGGCTGATGTCATCTACTAAATGTAGTACAGTTCAGAAAGAGACATATCATAACTAATCACTGTCATAGTGGGAATGTGTTGATAATATTTACATTGAAAACTTTAAAATTGGGGCAATAAAAACCTAGTTCTTATTGAGGAAAATTCCAACCTAATTTAATTTCTATTTTTTTTAGACTTTTGCATAGAAGTTTTGCATAGAGGAATTTTTATACGACTGCAAAAATTTTTTTGAGGTCCTATATTAGTATGATAATGGCGTCGACGTCATGGTCTGTAGAAACTTCATTTCCGTGCGATAACTTAAGTTCTTGTTGACCAATCCTTATGAAATTTTAACACATTGTTCCTTGGTACAAAGGGAAGGCTAGGATTGTTTTTCGGTATTGTAGCTTCGCCCGTTTTAGAAAAAAGGGCCAAAATGGGTATGCTCATATATTAGGCTATAGAATATTTATTATTTATCAGATTTTTATGGGCTTTCTTTCAGCGTGCTCCTTATTGAATTTCAAATCAGTAGTATGCTAAAAGATTTCACATCACATGTACCGTTCATGAGATAAATGGGGCCCTAACGGGGAATCTTAAATTTTTTTTAATTTTTTATTTTAAGTTTGATTTTGATGCATTTTTTCAATGGATTCCTTATGAATGCGCGCTCAACTATTAGATTTTTGGTAACTTATTTCCTTTCTGAGGTATGAAGGGCCAAAATTGCAAATTTGCGGATTACTCATTTTATTTTTTATTTTTCATTGGATTGTGATGGGATTTTTTTCTTTGTATTCCTCTTGATATAAGCTTTCAGTAATAAGTCAACGGATTTGGCTTAGCCCTTACAGTTTCCGAGCTACAAGGGGTAAATGGGGCTAAAATTGCAATTTTTCAAAATATGTGGAACTTTTATTTTCCATTGAATTTTGATGGGATTTTTTTCTTTCGATTCATCTTGATACAATGTTTCTGTACTATAACAAAGGATTTGGCATAACTCTTTCTGTTTCTGAGCTACATAGGGTCAAAAGGGCCTATGGCAATTTTTCAAAATAAGTGAAATCTTTATTTTTCATCAAATTTCATTTGATTTCTTTGTTTTGGAGTCCTCTTTCTGTAAGCTTTTGGTTGTATGTCAAATGTGTTTGTGTAGCTCTAGCCATTTCTTAAGAATTTAATGCAATATTTTGTAGTTTTATTGGAGAGTAAAAGGGTGGACCGTAGCACATTTTGAATGAAGGACGCTAGCGCTTCATGTGAAAAATGTGCTACGGTCCATCCTTTTACACGACAAAAAAACTACAAAATATTGCTTTCAATACTTATAATTACATTCAGTAAATGGAATGCTAGTCTTCACACTTGATAACGTAATGAAATTCATGGATGATGCACCATTTCCTAGTTTGGATTACTCCGCTGTCTTTGTTTACTTTTGTCGTTGTCAAGGAGTCACGTGCTGCTGTAGTTTTACTGACTAATAAAACACGGTTACAGAAATGATCGGACGTACTCATAACCAATCAAATACGGGGATTTCCTTACATGAAACAGAAAGAATGTAATTATTCAGCTATGAGTGGTCAAATGGGCTGAAATTGCAATTTTCAAAATATGCAATTTTTTTTTATTGGATTTTAATGGGGTTCGTTTCTTCACTTTCTTCTTATCATATAGGTAAAGTAGTATGTTGACCAATTGACATACATGTCCCTCTTACTATTTCCAATATACAGAAAGAATTATAAAGTTCTAATTTTTAACTCTTAAGCCAAAGGCCGAGAGTTATTAATATGACAAGAAAAAAATCACGTGAGGCTTCAAGCCTATTAACAGCTCTGAAAGATGATCTTCGTGCTTCCGATAGAATATAGTTACCAAGTTTCTATCAAAATCTTATACATTATGTATTTAAGTTATTTTTTTTCAATTTCTTGAGTTGAATACGATTTTGTGATATTAAATTGAAAACAATATGCATGTTTATCAAATTAATCGTTTTTTTATATTGCGTCTCGGATCAACCAGCCTGCAACGCAGTTGCATAATGCATCGGGTCTGTATGTTTGATTTACCTCCCTTTGTACACTATTCAAAAACATAAATAATTTTATTCAAAATAAATTGCTTAAAAAACATTTGTTTACCTGTGTATTGCACAACTGACATACATACAAACCCCCTTTTTGTTTAATCTGGTTCCAAACCCCCCCTTTTTATGGATAAATTATGGGTTGACCCCCCCTCTAGAAGACAGTCTGGATCCCCCACTGGTCAAAATGGATTTACCCTCCCTGTGGGCGATTTAGATTCACATAACTTAAATTAAATTGAAATCGAATATTTCAAACCCTTTCCGTCTCCAATTCTTCATGTTTCATTAACCATTAATAATACATACAAGACAATGAATCCCAATTAAAGGAATATAACCATACAGCAGAGACATGTCTCTGTGTTAAGGAAGAAAACCATCAACATGAATTCAATTAAATAAAGAATAACAATATCAAGATATAACAATATCTCGTCAATTGTAATGACTGTAATATAGTTTTTTTTATTAGGGCCTGGCATGAAATAACTCTATGTTGTATGGTAACTTGAAATCGCCTTCACATATTTTATAAATTTAATGCACAGTATTTGACTTAATCAAAATAGGTCCCTTTACATTTTGAGGAAAATGGTTGGTTAATGGTCAACCAAATGTTTTGATATGATCTGCACTGAAGAGACTGAGACATAATTGATCAAAATGGCCATATGCATAAACCAAATTTACAGAAACTGAGATATTTTGTTATTTATAAATGTGCATATGAAATTCGGCAAAAAGGTTACATTATCACGTATATATGCAGATGTTCAAATTTGAGAAAAGGGACTGCTCTGCTTTTAGGCTAGACAGGTGAATATTTTTCCTTGTAAGGCCGTTGATTTTTTCTTTTCTAGTTTTCGAACCCTCCTACCTTAAAAATTAAGGCCCAAATTTAAAAAAAAAAAAAAATTGCTTTTTGAATTTTTTTTCCTACCATGCAAATATTTGGTCTAAAATTCAATAAAATTCCTATTATCTTAATCTAAATTACAGTTGTTTTGCCCAACCTAAATTATTCTAGAATTTTATTATTTTATTTTTGTCCTTCGTTCTACCCACCAACATTTAGGAAAAACTTCAGAAAACCAAAAATTAAAAAAAACAGTAGCCTATAAACAACTAAAGGTGGAAATAAATAAAACAGGTTATGGAAAATTCTCTTTGACGCATTCACAACTGATGTGTGTTTCACTTTCTGGTTGGCCACATAGTTGAAATTTTTTTTACTCTTTCAAAGATGTTGACCCCTATACCCTTATAGCATGTACAGGGTACTATTACACTGTTGTTTCTGATGATAAATGTAACCTTTAAAACTATTTAGTGCTAAAACCTTTTGAAACATAGCAAAAACAAAGTGTTAAAGAAAGGAATGCAAATGAATCTAAATACTACAGGTTTGTTTCAAAAGAAAGTTGTGTTTTTTTGTACTGATAAATCGATCTTCTTGCATGATCAACCAAAAAAAAAAATCACATCGGTCCTTGAAATGTTATTTGTTCAACTCTTTATTGAAATGTAATGCAGTAGTCGCCATTTATCAAATACAAATTTGAACATTGTCCTAGTTTCATGTTTTTGCTGCCACTGGATCCATCCCAGGCCCCGTCCCGTTTCTCCAAAATGTAAACGAAGGCTGCCAGTTGTATGACAGAACGCAAAGGTTTTACTTTGAAAAATCTCCGAAGGAACTTTTTTGTGTTAAACAGAACTACTATCTATTCAGAACTAAATTAGAATAATTTTGATTAAATTTACCGTCATTCAAAGAGTTTAGATAAATTATTATAAATTTCGTTTTTTCAACAAATTTGCAATTTTTATCAATTCTCACATTAGCCAATCAAATCAACATTCTTGCGTGTATTTCATTCATATCGTGTACACACACGATATGAGCGAAATACACGGTTGAAATGATCCATTTCGTTCATTCGGTGTAGATGTTCCGTGTATAGCGTGTATTTATGCAACTAATCGTTTGAAGCGTGTATGAATGCAATGAATCGTTTGAAGCGTGTATGAATGCAAAGAATCGTTTGAAGCGTGTAATTCATTCCGTTTTTCGTTCGCTCCACTCGCGTGTACACTCCGTTCGCGTTCAGTTAATGTTGTAACTGTGAGCGTTCAACCAACTGTATCTATGTAAAATATTTTCATCAGATTATCTCCCTTTTTCAAATATCCTCTTCCAAATTATTTAATTATCAAATTACCAAGCATCATTCAATGAGATAAATACATATAAATTTAAGTCAATGTAGATCCTTAGCTTTTTGTGTCACTGATATAATATTTATTGATGCATTACAAATGAAAATATTTGCATATTTAAAAAGCAGATAATACCACAACAGTATAAATTACAAATTCAAAATGGCGGAAGACAACTGATCTACCTTGATAATAGAAATAAGCTAATGCAATTCACATGATCACTTCAACCAGTGTTACATTGCGAGGGTTCTTTTTTTGTGACCATAAAGAGTACATAATTTTATGTGTTTTTATTTTATTTTATTTTTTTTAATACTTGCATTTCTGTATTGTAACATTATGTACTCGCAAGAGAAAAAAAACTTCCGTTTTTCTTTTCTTCAATACACGTTTTCAGTGACCGGGTTTAAATAAACCAGGGAAGTATTTAATATAGGAAATTGAAAATTTGTTGTTTGTCATACTTAGTTCCAAAAATTTTCCTTTGTTATTTTTGGATTTGAGATTACATTTTTCATTTATCTGAATCTCCATACATATACTAGAAAATACATAGGAACTTTTGTCAAGTCTCCTATATAAAATGAAAAATATATTTAAGGATGGTAACTCCTCATGTTTTTGAAATTGCTTATGACTTTCGGAACTCTCTTTCTTTATCCATCATATGATGCATTAAAAAATTTTGCACACTGACTCCCACTTTTCTTTTTTAAAATATGATTGCATACTACTTTGGTAGGGTTCTGACAAAATTTGATGAAATTCTTTATATTCCTTCATTGCACTTGAAAGGTTTATTGTCGTAATGCAAAGTGCATGAGAAATCTAAAAAAACTCTCAAAAACGGTTTCACTGGCCTATTAATATTTTTTGCTTATAAGGATATGTGACTGATGTTCAAACAAATAAAAATAATAATTTTGAAACCTTGACATAAAAACTTTGGGAGTGACCTGTTGCAGGACAACAGTAAGTAAGTGAATGTATTCAATTACTGGATTTAAATGAAACAGAGAAATACCCTTTCAAACGTTAAATAGGAAGTATTTTGTTTGTCCTTAAACATGTTAATGTATGAATATCACGATGAAAAAAAATCCATGTATTGTGGTGTCTTAAACATTGACATTTTAATTTGAAGATGATCAAAAACGAAACATTACGAATAAACATCATTTTCATCATGCACTCTTTTAGTAATTTTGAAGCAAATTTAACTAAACTGTACTGCAATGATGCATGGAAGGCCATTTCCTTCTCATTCCAAAAGGCACATGGCTATCAGCACGGAACATAGCTTAACATTGGACTTTATAATAAATCATAGTTTGACAATCACATTTGTACGGAAGCATGGAGGGGACATGTGATTTTTTTTCTATCTCGTGGCCACGACATACTTAGTCGTGGCCACGAGATAGCTATGTCGTGCCCACGAGATACTATCTCGTTCCCACGACATAATAAGTCGTGGCCACGAGATAGCTATGTCATATCCACGAAATACTATCTCGTGGCCACGAGATTCTAAGTCGTGACCACGAGATACTAACTCGTTCAGACGACATACCAAGTCGTGGCCACGGGATAGCTATGAGTATGAGCAAAGCTCATTGTTGAAGGTTTCTAAGTGTATAAGTATCTCGTGGCCACGACTTAGTATCTCGTGGGAACGAGATAGTATTTCGTGGCCACGACATAACTATCTCGTGACCACGAGATAGTATCTCGTCGCAACGACTTAGTATCTCGTAGCCACGAGTTAGTATGTCGTGGCCACGAGATAATATCTCGTGGGAACGACATAGCTATCTGGTGGCCACGACTAAGTATGTCGTGGGAACGAGATAGTATCTCGTGGGAACGAGATAGCTATTTCGTGGCCACGACTTAGTATGCCGTGGAAACGAGATAGTATCTCGTGGCCACGGCATAGCTATCTCGTGGCCACGACTTAGTATGTCTCGGCCACGAGATAGAAAACAAAATTCACATGTCCCCTCCATGCTTCCGTACCTTTGAAACCGCTGAAATAAATTAAATCAAAATTTTCACGAAATATAAATGGGTGTCTTTGACACATATTGGTCACATCATTTTTGATCTGATAAAAAAAATAGACAATAGCGAAAACATAGCTTTTTACCCCATGGGAAACATCATCTTTTTATGTCGTCTGAAATTATGGAAGCAAATTTAAATAATCACGGAAATTGCTCATTTTGCTAGGAATTGACAACAAAATGATTGCAAGCGCGGATCAAAGTTAAACAATGAATTCTATCGGAAACATATTTTGACAATTTCTCCTCCAAAAAAGCTAACTGTACTGGAATAATATATTAAAACTATCTAACATGAACTGTTTATATCTTGACCCGGCAACTAATATCGCCGTCAGTGTTGACCAAACTTTATCAATAAACCGTTTGTCAGAGAAAAAAGCACGTATTATGATCATATATGCAACTGCTGAACCAAATTAAAACACAGTGTTTGGAGGATGGATGTAAGAAAGGTACTGAAGTTTGCCCGTGTTATTCAGATATGTAGATAAACAGGTCTATTTGTGCAAAAATCATTTACTATTACACCCTCAGAGTAAATACTTATTTTGATCTTATCTGATACTGTTAAAGAAAATTAAAACAATTTATTTAATACACCAATGTATCATGGTCAACACCTTGACGTAAACAGTTGCCCCTGAAGCTGTGAAATGAAAATTATTAAGATCTTATTTCTAAGAATGCATTCAATGGGTTTATTAATGAAGGTATGGCGTTGATTAATTGTCAATTGTAGCATTTGCATATTAGCTCTGGTGAGAATCATTTTGTCAGTTTATCGATACAGTCTTAAATTTTTAGCCTCTAGGCATTGTCCAATCGTCACTTATGATATGTAATATAGAATCATAAAAGATTTAATTCCTTGATTTTCTATGTCGAGCATTCAAATGTTCTGTTAGTTTAGTATCTGACGTCAAGGCGCCAGGCAGTATTAGAAAATGAAAATGAACAACAGGTAAAGCGTCCATTTTCGCATTCCATTACGGTCAATAATGTGTAACGTGTTCATTTGATTAGTATAACGTTATTGCAATATCATTGCATTTTAATAAGTAAACACTTGCGATCGCGATGTTCACTTTTTGGAATTTCCATGATAATGTTTTAAGGAGGTTCGCTCCTCATGTTATGGGATTTCTGTCAGATTTTCGGAATCCTCGGGTTTTATCCATTTAAAAGCATTATAATTTTTTGCCCATTGACCCCTTATTTTTTTCCATAATCTCATTTTATACATCTTTATAAGCATTCTGTAAAAAAATCATTGAATTCTATTTATTCTGCACATTCATTCATGGTCAAAGCTTGTTAATGTTAATCCTATGTAAAATCAGAGGAGTTCAGTTTCCCGCCAAATTTTCAATCACTTAAATATCAAAAACGAGATCATCAACCTGTCAATTTTTTTCACTTAAATTACTTCTTTTTTAATTTTCTAACAAAAAATCATGTGTTTTTAAAATCCTATTTATTTCCAAATGGAGTAGCGAACCCCCTTAATTGCATTTAATACCATTATCTAAGCATGTTGTTGGCATATACTTGTAAGTAAACACGCATTATTTTCCACATTAACACTTCAATAAAGTTTTTATACTGGTTCTGTCGGAATAAAGACAAAGAAACCATTTCGTTCGTTAACTTCCTATATATCAGGAGAACTGCAATTTTGAATTATATTGTGAGTTTCGTTGGGTTACCGTTACTAATATAAAGCTTTAAAATTCTGATAAATTATCAAACAAAATATACAATGTGTATGTTTATTTTCTAAGTTTAAGAAAAACTGAAGTCAGACTAGCTTTTTGGAAAGCTAATACTTGTAGGTCTCTAAGGAATAAGAGAATAAGGTGTCCAAATGGCAATTTGTAGAAACTAAATATCTGTTTCAGCCTTTACACATATTCCATTTTATGGATTTCAAAATGTTTTGATTTGATCTGCATTGAAGAGACATAAGTTGTTGAAATTTCCATACGCAGAAACAAAATTCACTGTAACTTTAGTACTTTGTTCTTTAACTTTGGTATTTAGTCATTTATTTACTATTGGTGCTATGCCTCTCTTTGTGGACTTTTGGTATCCGAGAGAATACTCATTTTGTGGGTCACATCCACCAAAGCGGGTCAGTTGGCAACTATGTCAGTAGTTATTTATTTAGTGTTGGCTAAAAAACGATTTCATTTTGCTTTAACTGATAGTTTTCAATTTGACCTTTATTTTTGTAACTTAAATAAAAATATATGTTGCAAAACTTTTAATGACCACATTAATGAAATAAACAAAACAAGTTTTATTCAAAAATTTACATGTATTGATAAAATATAATAACAATAGAGAGTATTTCTTAACAAGGGTATTTGAAGAAAAAAGGTTTATCACCCTAGACCTTGACGCGTGTCAAAAAGTGTAGTCAAGTTTATCACACAACCAATTCGATATTTTCATAACATTTTCAGCCTCAAAATCTACCAGACTTTGATTAACTCGTCAAGATGGTTTAATCCTGATGCACTTCATATCAAGGATTTTTTAAACCTATTTAAATTGATTAAGTTGTAGACTTAATGAAATGATAAAAAGAAATATATAGGTGCATGTACTTTTGACGGAGACAGCAGACATTAAAAATCTGGCGGGAAATAGATTTCTCTGAATTTTCCGATAACTTAACACTAGAACTATTTTTTGTATAACAGATAGGAAATTTTATCAATTTTTTAATGAAAACTTGCCGGGTGTCTTAATTTAGCCCGTAGAAGACATTCATAAAATTAAAACTGGGGGTCGGGACAAAAATCGTTGAACTGGAGAAACAAGAGGAGTGAAGAAATCTGACACAAATGAAACAAATGTGATGAGTGAGCCACCTTAAGTATAGGTTCAGGTAAGAATCCTGAAATCAGGTGACAAGTCAGGTTATTTTGCAGGCATTTTGTTTAATATAAATGTTTCCAGTGACTCACATGCATATTTGATGATTTGACCGATGAAAGTAATGTCTGAAATTGGGAAAGAATTGAAATAAACCAAAATATAAACATAATTTTACAAAACATATGGGAAATTTCTTCTCCATTTTTTTCACTATTTAGCTTATCATTTATTTCGCAATTTTCAAAAACAAGCATAAAATGGGGTTTTTGAATATACAGTGTGTGTCATAGCCTGCAAATGATCTTGACTTTTCACTTTTTGACTTTTAGGTGAATCTATACTTAAAAAATTACCTTATGCACATACAGTATTAGCGTTCAAACTATTTATTCTAGATCTCCAAATAACTAAATACCGAAGTTTCTGTGAATATATATCTGCATATGCAAATTTCGTCTCAACTTATGTCTCATCAGTGCAGATAAAATCTAAACGTTTGGAAGACCATAAACTCAAAAATGTTTAAACTGGTAGAGAACAAATAACCAATTGATCAAAATGTAAAGCCAAAATCAGCTAAGGACAGAGCTTTGCATGAGGGAGATACTCCTTAGTTTCAACAAAATTTACAAAAATTTAGATATTGTACGGTTCCAAATGGAATCGGCTTGCGGATCAGCACCGAAGTACTGACTACTGGATTTGTGAATACCCTCGGGGACTTACAGTCCACCAGCAGTGGCATCGACCCGGTGGCAACAAATAACTAAATACTGAAGTTACTGTGAATTTTAATCAAAAAAGTAAAATTAACAATACAAATAGAACTTTGAACACGCAAGTTAGTCTTACATGATTGTGTACAATGTAATAAACAGTTAAATTTCTACATATCTATCAAAGAAAGTCTTTGTCGTGTAGAGGTATGTAAACCCTTAAGAGCCGTCTTGCGTTCTCCAATCATTTGAAAAGCTACATCTACGATGTTGCACCAAACAGATATGTCCTCCTTACTGTAATTCTCCTTAACAGTATGACTTAATTCAAAGAGTGAGTTTCTGCATTCTCTGATGGCACCTAGATGATAATGACACATGAAAGAAAGAAAATGAGCAAACACTTCCGGTGGTATATTTAAAAATCTGTTAAGTGCGTCGAGTTCTAGTTCTTGTGGAATCAGTGTTGACTCTGGTATGAAGGAAATTGGCTTGAAAAGAAATAATCGAAGCACACGAATTAAGCCTTTACTCTCATAAATGTTTGAACTTAGCAGACATCGTTGTGCTGGTGAAAGTTTTGTCTCAACATATATTTTGTCCTCTGAGCATTTAGACGAAGAATAAGCTAAAATATGTAAAGCTATTTTGCATTGTTTCATGTTGTAATACAACGAAGCTAAATGTAACCAACCAGACACAACATCACCATGGCAACCATGTAGAAGATACGATTGACATATTTTGAATTCTCTGTATATAACTTTATTTCTATCATTATTACGAAGCTGTACAAATTGAGCTTTGTACAAACTTAAAACTAAAAAACTGAAGAAAGGATAAAGTTGTGATTTATATGATGCGATTGCTTTAACAGCCCTGTTGAAGGATTTTTCAACTGATACATTTGTCCTTAATAATACCGAAGAACATATGATTTGCTCTAATTGATCGGCAAATGACTGAGACAATCCAGTTGGTATATAAGCAGTGCTGAAAAAATTCTGAAACTGGGGCGAAAATGAAATAAATCGCCAACCGAAATTATATAAAGTGTAAAGTTTATTAAGTAAATTACGTCGATTTTCTCCCTCTATCCTTTTTTCGAACATGTTGATCTTTGGTATGAAGTAATGTGGACATAATGAATATTTAACACAGTATAATAATCTTTTAAAGCATTGCATGAAGCAAAAAAGGAGGTTATGGGACTTCCATTCAGAGAATGCTATCTTTTCTGACACCCAAAACAAAATATTCTTAAGGAAATAGGAACACAGAAGTTCCTGACATCTTACGTCTGTACTCATAATATCTTTCAAAACAATCTTAAGTAATGCATAACAAAGAAGTTGTGTATGGGTAAAAGAATAAATCAATATTTTTTCGCCCAGCGAAAAAGATATTCGCCTTCAATATCTTCATATCGAGAACCTTTAACGCCGATAGGAACGGAAAAAACTCCATGATCTGTTATTCTGGATACAACTTCAGAACTTGGCCAGAATGTTCTTGGTCTTGTTCTCCAGTGACCTGCTTGACTTATCCATGAGCTGCTGTGTAGACATATAGCGTTGTCAAATACACCAGTTTTGTCTGATAAGCACGGCCCATGGTCGACTTCTGTCATATAAGCAGCCATTTTGTCTACACTGGCCCTCTGACAAAAAGGGATTTGAAAAGACTGCTAGAAAAATATAAACTACCATCAGCCGCCTTTAAACATAAATTATTGATGTTGCAAGCATTCTCTGGTAGTTTTAATCTTATCAATCCATGTTTTGTGAATTTGGTATTTATTTCCAAATACCAACCAGGTATATCACATCAAATATCTGATTTAAAAAGAAAGATCATTGAAAGATATGACGTGTCAGTATCCCAAATGAAAATGGACATTTTCAGCTAGATTCACGTCTTCCCGGATTTGACTATCGACTTTGACATTTCCCGGATTGAATCACTCATAGTGTGACGGGTGCTGTTAACAGAGCAGGACATGCTTACCCTTCCGGAGCACCTGATGTCACTCTCAGTTTCACTTGAGTTCACACTGTGAGTGCCTTTGTTCTGAATGTTGTGGTTTCTGGTTCTGTGCTTTGTGTCTGTCTGGCGTCATTGTTTTTATGTCTAACGTCATTGTTTTCTGTGTTCTCGTTTTTGCCCTGTCTTTGGATTTCGATTTTTGTGAATATTACCCCTTTGTTCCTTCGGTATTCTACTGCCGTTGTTTTAAATTCATATACTGGTGGATGTTTAATCATATACATATAATCAAAATCCCTTCCTTTCATTTCAAGCCCTTCACCAAAACTACCAATAGTAATTAGAATTACTTCCTCACTATAATTTAAAATATCGTGTGTTGTCATTAGTAATCTTTTCGTTTAAACTGTCTCTTCAGAACCCACAATATGATGACACAGGTACCCATAAAGAGCTAACGATGTTTGCTTGGCTGCTTTGTCTAAAAACAAAATGAAATAATAATCAAAACTTTGTTATGTGTAAATGTTTGTCGATATTATTGACTATAAACAATTAATTATGTTTAAGCATGGACAGGTTATTGGGAGTAATCATGATCTAGAATTTTCCAGAACAATTGTATAATATCATCTTCTTAATATACACTAATGAATTTTTAGAATTTGGATATTCCAAATCACTCTAATAGTAAACAAAATATGATGCTTCTAGGGGGTTCCATAGTCTACTTAGCACTCAAATTCACTAGAATGTTCCATGATAATATATTAACTCTTGAGATTGATGGATCATTTGGTTGTTGGCAAATATTATTCATTTGCCGATGCCACTGTTGGTGGACTGTTAGTCCCGAGGGTATTCACCAACCAGTAGCCAGCACTTCGGTGCTGGCCCGAAGCTGACCCGAAAACCGATTTTATTTGGAAACATGCATTATCTAAATTTTAGTAAATTTTGTTTAAAAACTAAGGAGTATTTCACTCTTGCATAGATCTGTCCTTAGCTGATTTTGGCTTTTATATTAAGATCTTATTGGTTATTTGTTCTCTATTAGTTTTACACGTATTTCAGTTGATGGACTTCCAAATGTTTTGATTTTATCTGTACTGAAGAGACATAAGTTGTCGANTCAGATCAAAACATTCCAAAAACGGTACAGGTAAAATGTCGAAGTATCTAATTCAAATCGTGAACCAGGACTTTAGTGACATTGATAATTATTCATTTCATTCTAAACATATTCCTACATTGCATTGAAAGCAAATAATCTAAATGGTAAGAAATTTATCTTGCATCAAAAATTTGAAAAATTTACATTTTAAAATCAAAATGAAATAAAAAAATTAGGGTAATTTCAATTGGTCAGTGGATACATTTAATATTAGACTAATACTAAAAAAAATACTTACCATTCATTTTCATACAAATTAATGTCATTAAATTCTAGAGAAATATGATGCTTGTCTTATTAACCCTAGCAAAAATTTTCTGAAAATCCATATAAAATTAGCTATTGAGGATTTACCATTACGTAGCAATGTACCTAAAGTCACATTATTCGGATATTACATATTTCCTATCACCGTTTAAAACACATGAAACACGGAACATTGTATTTAAATAGAAGATAACCGAGGAAAATATTTAGATAATTCAAATGATAAACTTTCAATATCGATTGTTTTTTTTTTGAGAAAAAAAATGTATTTCGTAATGATATGTTCTTTCAACTGAACACTTGAAAATGATTTCATTCGTTATAACACAGTAGATATAGTCGTTCTTCGATGTGGTGTTTTTGGAGAGAAAATGTCCTGTTGTTGGGGGTGTCATGGTTTTATGGAGAGAATATTTAGTGAAACATAAACATACAGACGGCATTTCTAAGATTGAAGAATATAGCGCTCGAAGAAGAAAACTAAGGATACGCCTAGCTTCTACTTATGATACATCATTGGATTATTGCATTTTTGTCTCGCAAAAGCGTTGTCACCTTGAACTACGGGCCTTATTCCCAAAATTCAATTTCACTTGATTTGTTGTAATTTATAACAAAAATAGATTCTTTGTCTTTTTTATTAACACAATGTACATTAACAAATGCATATGCATGACAACAATCAAATTTAAAGCAGAAAATTTGTAGTAATTTCAATCATCTAATTGTTTATGTCTTGGTTTAATTGAGAGAAGTCCATGTTTTATGGGGCGTTGTCCTGTTTTATGGGGCGATTTTACTGGTTGTACGGAGAGAAATTTAACTTTGAAATTTGCATTTGGACCAAATTAGCAGACATGAAAATTACAGAAAACAGAAAATGAAGCATCAGGCAAAATATTTGTCGATGTATCGCGTTCTTATTCGGAAAATTCAAAGAGTTTTTATTATTGATTTATTTGGAACGAAACACTGTTTAAATGATAAATAATGATACATGTTGTGTCTTGAGTAATTAAAAAAGAAAACTTTTTTTTTAAAAATAGAGGCCCTCAAGAGCCTGTATCTTTTACCTGGACAGTGCCTGATGCATATAATCAAATAAACGTCTAAATTTGAAAGGGTTTCGTTTTTAAGCTATACATTGGCAGATTCATCGGGGGAGTCCGGGTGAACCAACCTTTTGGGACATTTCTTTTTTGAATGAATTACTGATGTTTCACTTAGAAATACTCTTAAAATTTGAGCAACTCACTCCGCTCGGCCAAATTTTCTTTCACTTTTTATTGGAACCCTTCTTCAAATTGCCTGAATGGGTGCCAGCTAAATATTTATATGCGCAAGTGAATCTTTATGTTATATGATGCAACATTTAACTTTCCCCTTCTTTCTGCCATTTTG